>JAVYIG010015900.1:0-33632 GCA_035222895.1 Strongylocentrotus droebachiensis | reverse complement strand
TAACAGCGTATCATTGTTTTACTCCTTTATACCATATGATTTTAGATTTTTACTTCACGATCTTAAACCATCCACAATCAATAGCCCCCCCCCCCCAGTCCCAGTCTTTCTTTATACTCCCCCCCCCCCCTCTCTCTCTCTCTCTCTCTCTCTTAATACGTATTATCCATATTAAATAACGTCTATATTCACTCTGAGATGGAAGATAATAACAATACGAAATGCATAATGCAAAGTCTACTCGTCTAGTCATAAAGGTCGAATCTCGACCTTATTTTTCTTATTCTTCTTTAACATTTCTAAGCAGTGCATGTAATCTCATTCCTGTTTTTTCGACATACATTAATGCCCCCATTTAAGCATACTTTGAATCTGGTCACGCTTCGAAAAGATCGTGGCCTAGCATTTTGCTTCTGTTGATGATCAAATAAAGAAAACACCCTTTATAGATCAGGGAGAGGGTGAAAAGCACACAGTAGGAGCAGTGCAATTTAAATATCAAGGGATGGATTAGAATTTATTTCTAAAATGAAATGAAAGGGCTATTTTATTTTCAAGAGTCCTTTCACTTAATTTAAGAAATAACCTCTCTTTATATCTTAGAGACAATTTCTCTTGAAATCTGGTCACGTTCCGAAAAGATTCGTGGCATGGAAGGAAAAATGAGAAGAGAGAGAGAGAGAGAGAGAGAGAGAGAAAGAAAGAAAGAAAAAAGGAAGAACATGAAACTTAAATTTACACTTAGGCCTACAGATTACATTTCCAACTGAAAACGAAGTACAACAATACGAAAACAAAAGTTCTATAAAAATGTCTTTTAAGAGGGAAAGAGGTTATTTCTAAAATGAAATGAAAGGGGCTATGTGACTTTTAAGGAGGAAATTACGATTTCTTTTGCTTGTGACGACTATTTTGAATTTCCTATTTTTTTTTTTTAATTCAAGAACTTTCTGGGGCTTCGCCCCAAGACTCCCGACAAAGGCTCCCCCATGCACCCTATCCGTAAAGATCGAAGTGGTTCCCGAGACAACCTTTTATTGTATAAAATTGGAGAATTGTGTGTTTTATTTAGTTAAGCTTCTAATATTCACTCCCGTGGACCTTTTTTTATTTATACAATTTCTTGCTGTCTGCTGCCTCGAGATCACAAGGGCGAAGAAAGGCAACATTGTATGGTGCGTCCCAGAAAGAAACGAAACCGAGAATTATCGATGTTTAATCATATAGCCTAATCACAACTATAATTAATAAATGACACATATTTGTAAAGCTTAGATCCTCCTCTTTCATTTGATGTAACTCGTGTTTTTTCAGGAAACTTTATTTAAACGAGTGGAAACAATGGCGGTTCCGTTTATTAAAACTGTATCAATTCTCCTTGGATGAGATATAGAACCAAAAAACAAGCCTAATTATCTTCAGTGATACAAGTGTCATTACTGTAAAATTTAGGAGTAGATTATCTAAGTCTGAAACAAAATTTAGGAATGCTTGAGTCGTGCCCGGCTTTCCAGCAATTATATTGTACATTGTTGTTGAAGAAAACGATCGACCATAAGAATTTTCAGGCGAACGGCATCTCATGTTTCGGACCTTAATAGCTTTAATAGAAATCCCATCTGGACCGTCAAAGAAAAAGTTTGAAAACCCCTGCGGTAGTCTATCAACATAAGAATCAACGAGGGCAACACTACGAACATAATTATACGTACTCAACCCCATTCTCTCGAAGCTGTCTAAACACCATCTAAGATGGTGTTAGTCTGACGAAGAACGAAAGTACTCTCTTAAGGTACGAAATTTCCAACTGCATTGTGTAAAAAGAAGTTTTCAACCAACAAGCTACCAATTAGATGACCCTTTTAAAGGATATTAATATTATTAGTATTATTATTACTATTATTAGTATTAACATTATTAGTATTATTATAGGTGGTAGTATTATTAGTAGTATTATTACTAGAATCATTATTATCATAATACACATAATTTACTGAATGTTTAGAAAATGCGAAAAAATTATAGGGGGCGGAGAGCAGGATTGTACATCCCCACTCATTCAACATATTGATAATTCGTACTGCGCTACTGGAGCTTAAAGAGAAAATACTGACTCGGTCTCTAAACTTGTTTTTACTCATTGCGCCACCGGTTTAGGGTTTGGTTAGGAATGAGGAGTTAGGATAGTGCGTTTACCGTAGCAATTACCGCGGAAAATTTACTGTAGGAGCAGGTAAGAAGAGGAAGCACAACCGTTCTTCACACATACACACCCACACCCGCACTGCCGCCCCCACACACACGCGCACGCAAGAGTAGGACCGGTCTTAGAATGTAACGTGGTTAGGTATCGAGTGGCGACTTCCTTGTATAGAATACATAGAAATAAAAATCAGAAAATGGCATGCACTGATAAAAAACAGAAAATGGCATGCACTGATAAAAACGAGACGGTTATTTGGCATGATTGGACACCTTGCAGAACTGGCTTCTTCCAGTTTCCTCCGTCCCGCGCGCGCCCTTCGCCGTGCATTAATTAAGGGTTATTAAACCGTCAAATCTTGATAAAATATCCTTGAATGTTTAAACTGTTCGAGGATAGGCTAAAGCCGGAGTAATACGATTACAGGGTCGTTTGAGGGGGGGGGGGGGGGTGGCAGTAGAACTTTTATAACCGTTATCATTGTTTTGTTTTTTTACTTTTTCTCCAGCATCACTTTCTTTAAACTGAATTTGAGCGGATTATTGTCTGATTTGGAGATACTGTCTTTGACTAAAACAGAATTTAAAAATAAACTATGTTGGCTATTGGTTAATCACTAATCCGTTCTATTTGTTCAAATTCCAGGAAGAAATGAATGATATTTTCACAGCTGAAGTGACATTTTGTGAAACTACGTTGGCTATTGGTTAATCACTAATCCGTTCTATTTGTTCAAATTCCAGGAAGAAATGAATGATATTTTCACAGCTGAAGTGACATTTTGTGAAACTACGTTGGCTATTGGTTAATCACTAATCCGTTCTATTTGTTCAAATTCCAGGAAGAAATGAATGATATTTTCACAGCTGAAGTGACATTTTGTGAAACTACGTTGGCTATTGGTTAATCACTAATCCGTTCTATTTGTTCAAATTCCAGGAAGAAATGAATGATATTTTCACAGCTGAAGTGACATTTTGTGAAAGAAGTAGTAGAGAAGCTTTTGAAAGCGTTTTTTTTCTTTTTCTGATAAGTCAACGATACACTCTTCTTTTGCCCAGGGGCCTTTTATTCAAAAGCGTATGGCTTCCATGTTTGCCTTTGCATTTCTAAACAACTTTTCTATTTTTCTTGCCTTATATTGTTCTATTCTTCGGTAATTAAAGAAATCATGCAAATTCTCTGACATTATGGAAAGTTTTAAGTAATTGTAAGTTCTTTATGATACAAATCTTGTACATTTATTATTTTGTACATTTGTTAAATGATTATCAACCATGCCCTGCCCATGTCAATACAATTTGTTGTTTCATTTTAGGTTTGGACATGGAAATAAATGATATGAATGGAAAAGGGGAGAAATAATCCATCATATAAGGGGCCTCAATAGAGTTTGGTTTGAAGTTTAGAGAGGCATATTCTAGTTAAACTATAGTCCTAGTTCAAATGTTCAGATGATCATTTATTTTATGCTGGAAAAGTGAACCAAGTTGAAAAAAAAAGATTGTTTGAATATGATGGACGAAATTACCACCTGTTCTGTAATTAGTGCATGTTGTTATAATGATGACGAGACTTGGTAAATGTCCATAAAGGTGGTATGGGTGGAGACCGATATACTTTAACTGACTTGATCTACCGTATAGAATATAACATAATTTTAGTGGTTGTTACCTGTTACGGGGGGGGGGGGGGCTTTGATTGATAGATCCATTCAATAGCAGACCCAGGGAAAAGGCGGGGTCACAACTTTTATCGATGCTTTACCTGATCTTTCTGCTCGCCCCCCCCCCCCCGGAGCAAAGTTGTCAACAAATCGTTTACTGAAGTCAACAGTTAATAGAAATTCTACCCCAATACATGTTGGAGTTCATAATTTTCGATACAGTTTTGTAACAGCCACCACGGTCGACTGGTTTCTACGAGAAAGAGGGTTAAATATTTCGAATCCTTTCAAATCTCTGAAGGAGAGGCTCTTTTTGTTATCATGTCACTATAAAAACGCACCTCCTTCAAGAATTAACAACACTTTTCATCGATACATCCTAACCGAGGGTCCTGGTTGAATCGTGCTACGATGGAAGGCTACACTATTCTCTCGCTTCTTCTCTGCCTCAGTGTGGCAAGCGCCTTCTCTAATAATGGTAAGGTACACATATTTTCTTTCATTCACTTTTCATTCATCCATTTACTGCCAAAATTTTAGATAGGCCTACGTTTAATTTCAGCAGGACAATAACTATACAATTTGGCGCCAATAGCGAAAGCTAGTTAAGTTTGGCCACATTTAAAACTCAATGATCTATTGCATTCACTGAATAACAAAGAAGTATCTTGGGGTTTGCACTGACTAAAAGGAAGTTTGAGATTTTGAAACGCTACTATTACGACTACTAATATTGTCGATTATTTAGGAGTGCTAAAAACAAAAGTACCATAGCTCTTACAAAAATCACAGAATTCGAAGAGAAACATAACATGTATGCGTAATCAACAAACATACCATTACAATACATTTCAGCGATTGCACCCTCTTTTTTAAGATATTTAGACTTGAGTAAAATGTCGCTTGTCGTTTTGTTTCCGAAGGTAAATAATAACGCACCCGGATAGGACCCCTGGACGTCCGTAATTGTTCGTTATTCCGAAAGTTAAACATTTGAAGGGTCGTAATTCCGAAGATGAAATAAGGATCGTAAAGACGAAAATGAAATAGGTTTCTAATTCCGAATAATCATATTTCCAAAACTGTCAAAGAACGCTGGAAAAACGAAAGCAGAATAATTCAGCAAGCACAGACCCTATAATCAGGCGCGGATCCAGGATTTTCCAATAGGGGGGGGGGGGGGGGGGCAGAAATTCGAAATTCGCGCAGACCGTTACTTAAACTTATCAATACTGACAAGGTCATATTAGAAGCACTGTACTTAGTGTACTGGTACCTACAAACGGGCACAATTATTTTGGAAAGGGGACATGATCACGTCACATCTCTTGTCCGATATCAACATTCCCCGTTTTCAAGTTATGCTCGCGCGCAATTTTTTTGACATTTCCATCAGTGGGGGCTGAAGCCTCTTGCCCCAATATCATTTCCTGGTTTAATAATTTGGCGAGCGAGCGAAGCGAGTGAGCGGAAATTTGAGCTTATGTATGTTGTGAAAGTGTTAATTGTCACCAAAATATACGAGATAAGATAGAACAAATGCATATTGGTAATTTTTAATTTTCTTGGGAAAAAGAGGCTGCAACCCCATCCCGCATTAACTGCAGGTGTTTTGAAATCAAATCAGACTCCCAAAAAAAGTATTAACCAAAACGCACGAATCCAGTTTCAAAAATAAAAAAAATGTCAGGTTCAGAGGGGGGCACATCACCCCTCAGACTCCCTCTAAAAGTATTAACCGAATCGCACGAATCCAGTTTAAAAAAATTCAGCTTCAGAGCTAGAGAGGAACCCCCCACCACACACACACACACACACACACACGCACAGACACCCCCTGTGCGCGCAAGCGCGAAATTAACGCTGGCGCTAATGCGTAAGCAGGGGCGGCGGAGCTATTTCCAAAGTGGAAAGCATGGACAAAAAAGGGCACCTACAAAGCGAAATCTCAAAGCGAAAATATACATTTTTTTAGACATTGGTATATACCTCATTGTGATTCCATTATCAGGGAAGATTTTAATATTTGTTTTTCTTTATATATTATACAAGATATTGCTTAAGCCTCACACTTTCGGCTGGGTGTGAATGTCTGAATATTCATTTGCGAGCGAGCAAAGGGAGCGAGAAAAAATGTAAGATCTGTGAGGTCGCAGAATGAAAAATTACATCTTATAAAGAGGAAAAAACCAAATCATGATGGGGTTATAAGCATCACGGAAGACTGAAAAACCCTTTGTTTTAAAGTGACATATAATTGTATCATCTATAAATGCGAGCGAGCGAGCGAGCTTTAGGGGAAATTACTCTTAGTCGCTTTAAATTATGTGCAAGACTAATGATGAGCAGGTAAGGGGGCACGTGCCCCCCCTCCCCTTGGCTACGTGCCTGATGATGAGAGGTTAAGGGGACACTTATCGAAAGGGATAAAGACATATTAGAAAAGAAAAGGAGCATGTGTCAAGGTACAAAGAGTAATTATCAAAGGTTTAAACGGGGCACTTCTTACACCTGAAAGGAGGCACTCACCAGAAATGAGATAGGGCACTTATGAGTATGGGAAATGGGCATTTATCGACGGAAAAGGGGCATGCATCAGAAATTGATTTATCAGAGGTGAAAAGGGGCATTTATAAAAAAAAAGGGGATAGGTCCCTTATTAGAAAGGAAAAGGGGCACGATTCAAAA
Source organism: Strongylocentrotus droebachiensis (assembly GCA_035222895.1). Classification (NCBI taxonomy): domain Eukaryota; kingdom Metazoa; phylum Echinodermata; class Echinoidea; order Camarodonta; family Strongylocentrotidae; genus Strongylocentrotus; species Strongylocentrotus droebachiensis. The sequence goes on along the minus strand of JAVYIG010015900.1, from coordinate 27,075 downwards.
TAAAAGGGCAGTTAGCAAAGGTGAAAATGGGCACCCATCATAGATGAAAAGAGTACTTATCAGGAGGGAAGGGGTACTTTTCAAAGTAAAACGAGCATCTCTCTGATTTGAATAGGGGCAATTATCGGAGGTGAAGAGCGCACTGAAGTGAAAAGAATTAACTTCTCATATATGAAAATGGTCATTTACCAGAGATGAAAAGGGAGACTTTTTATTTATGAAGGGCCTCATTTTTCTAAAAAGCCCTTATCAGATAGGAAAGGGGGCACATGTGTTGATGAACTGTGCGCTTATCCGAGTTAAAAAGGGGAAGGGGCACTTCTTTACAAAGTAAAAGTGGCCCTTTGGGGGGTACTTGAAAAATTGGGGCGAACTTTGCCCCCTACCCCTGCCACCCGCCCCATCATCTGAAAATCCAAAATGATGCTGTAGGTGTTATACCCCTATAGCGATATACTCTGTGCTGTGTTATACCCCTATAGAGATATAGTCTTTGATGTTTGATGACTCACTAATAAATGCCCACTCCACTTTAGTTAGTAAATGCCCACCCCTTTGTTCCTAACTTTGTATTGTTTAGTAAGTTTATATGAGTTTGCTATGTCCAGTGAGCACAAAGAAACTCTACCCTCAGAATTACAGACTAAGGATTAATCCCCCAGTTTAGTAAACATTACCCTACCAGCATAAATGGACGAACTTGGAGATTAAGACTTGAGCAGGGATCGGTCAGCATGAATAGTGTACAACATGTGTCATTCTACATTTTGAGTGAGCACTGAGTACACCAACTGACTTGTTTCTCCTCATCTTTGATTATTTCCAGGTAAGACAATATCATTTCTATCTATGTATTTTGATATTAGTATGTATACATGTATATTGTATATTTTATGTATTCATGCTAAAGTAATACATTTTACTGGTATTCCATCCATAGTATTTAGCAGTTTAGTTGGTTATTATAAAGCAAGAGTATTGTAATGCTTTATTATAGCATGGTGCACCGTTTTAGCTTTCGAACAGAGTAAGTAACTGTCTGTTTGGCTTTCTATTGGATATTTACTGTATCTATAACTTTATTGTATTACTTTTAAACATGATCAGTTTTGGTACTTGAACCTTTGAATCATGTATATATATATATATATATTATTATATAAATAAGTAGATTAAGACTTCGATGTGAAAGGGTTTAGCAACTCCGAACTCCAGAAAGTGAGGAGACTGGACCTAAGATGAGAGTGAATGATAAGAGCTGTAGATAGAGGAATCTGTGGTCTGTCCACCATGGACCTACCTAGAATATTGACATAGGGTAGTCTAATAGATCAGACCCATTTAGCATATTATGTTGTATTGTACATAGTCTTTCTTGTATTAATAGGACTTGAGTTTAGAATAGTGATTCAGAGTGCCTGGAAAGTAGACTAACTAGGAAGACTGGTAGTTGAGCTTGTGCAAGTTGATTTATATGATTATTGGATCAAGCTTCCTCCCATGAAGATAGTTTTAAAAGACTGCTTTGTTTTATAATACTTTAGAGAGTTTTACATAGTTCTCTTTATGTTCTCTCAATATTTGTAGTGAATAGAATATCTTTGTTCCAGTTTGGTAAACTTGTATAGTTTGTTATTAGAGTAGTCATTAGTTGTTTGTTATTAGAGTAGTCATTTTGATGTGATGATTTAAAGTGTCATTACTACTTTTGAGATTCAGTTTAGTAGTTTGTTAAACTACACTTTAAGTTTATTTCTTATAGTTAATTGTTAGTTTTATTGGATGATATAATAGAACTTGTATTAAATAATCCTTGATTATTTAAGGGAGTTTACTTGGATACCGTTTTATAATAATAGTAGGACTTCTTTATGAATAGTATGTTCATGAGAGCATAAGGATAGTTAAAGGAAAAGTCATGGTTTATATGAACATGGTATCTTTAGTATAAACATGATCCGGGTTAGTTCTCGGGTTTGTATATAATATATATTGTAATTGGTTAGCGTATAGAATACATTCACAGGTAGTATTTAGCAATTTCAAAGGAACATGCTTAAGGATGAAATTGTTAAGAAGTGTGATGTACAAGACGTTTGATATTAATTGTTATGGTTATGTATCCATTAGGATAAGGAGACGGAAAACATTATAATTCTAGAAGGTTTGTTCTGACAATATTGTTATTGTATGATGATTTCTGTCATTCGTTGATATTTATTATGGAGATAATAAATGTGTCATTCTACATTTTGAGTGAGCACTGAGTACACCAACTGACTTGTTTCTCCTCATCTTTGATTATTTCCAGTTATTTACAGTAACCATCCCTACACGCCATGGGGGTGTAACATAGGGGCCGGGCGCGGCTTTATCATGAGTGCTTTTACATACACATATTTTTGTTGTAACCAAGAAGGTGCACCATGGTAATACATTTTAACAAACACATCAACATAATACCTAGACAACACATCACCATAGCCATTGTAAAACCATAATACTAAGGATACATGTAAAATATAGATTGAAGCAATTCTCGTCAATTGGCTGTATCCTGAGTGTGATTTATATAATGGATTTTGAGTAACATTTGCATCTACCTGTAGTTGAAGAATAGATACAGTTTATAACATCAATTAAGTTGGAGTTCAATTGGAAGGGAGTAACGAGGAATATTAAAGCAAGGAAGACTGGGAGATGAGGAAAGCAGGAATTTAGAAATTGAGAGATTACTCGCGAGATAGCCTTGCATTAATGAATCCTTTATATAATGTTGTCTTGAGAGAAAGTAGACGATTTGTTTTTAAATTGGAGATTGGTGCAAGTATTAGATATATTGGAAATAGAATTAATGAGAAAGTTATTTTTTATATCGAGATCAATACATGGGGGGGGGGGGGAGGCACCATCAAAATAGGGCACTTTCTGGAATATAAGGTGCACCTACAAAGGGAAACATCAAAATGTAAATCTACCATTTTGATAGACGTACGCGTAAACGCATGTCACACACAGAAAAATAAGAAGAAAAGAAAGAATAATGTTTTTAAAAAAGAAGATAGAGGAAAATGAGAGAGACAGAGAGAGTGAGAGAGAGAAAGAAAGAAAGAAAAAAGGAAGAACATGAAACTTAACTTTACACTTAGGCCTACATATTACATTTCCGACTGAGTTGGCTCGACATGTGCTAGAGTAGTCTGCGGACGAAAGTACAACAATACGAAAACAGAAGTTATATGAAATTGTCTTTAAGAGAGAAAGAGAGGTTATTTCTAAAATGAAATGAAAGGGGTTATGTGACTCTCAAGGAGGAAATTACAATTTCTATCGCTCATGACGACTATTTGGAATTTCCTAAAAAAAATTAAACTCCGCCCCATGCAAGACTCCTGGCAACAGCAAATTATTTACACAATTTCTTGCTGTCTGCTGCCTCGAGATCACTGGATCGAAGAAAGGTAAAAGTGTATAGCAAGAATCCCTATTCAGTGAAGGATTCATCCTTTTTATGTAGATGCTTCTTCTAGCATTCTTGACCAGAAGTGCGTTTCAAACTCAATGATGTGGGCATCATCCCATTGAATGTTGTATCCAGTGTTACGGGTTTGTTTTGCTACTTGCTGCCTAATCTGAGGGCTCTGTTGTGCTCTTTAAAAAGAGGACACAATAGGGGCAGCGCAATTTAAATATCAAGGGATGTATTAGAGTTTTTTTCTAAAATGAAATGAAAGGGCTATTTGACTTTAAAGAGCGATAAAAACTCTAATCCATCTCTTGAAATTTAAATTGCACTGCCCCCATTCAGTGTGCTATTTTCAAAGAGCACAAAAAGGCTTCAGATTGAAGATTCCATCTCATAAAATTGTCATTCTATAAGAGAGAAAGAGAGCCTTATTTCTGAAATGAAAGGGCTATTTGACTTTCAAGAACGATAAAAACTCTAATCCATCCCTTGAAATTTTAATTGCACTGCCCCCATTCAGTGTGCCATTTTCAAAGAGCACAAAAAGGCTTCAGATTGAAGATTCCATCTCATAAAATTGTCATTCTATAAGAGAGAAAGAGAGTTTTATTTCGAGAGAAAAAATGAAATGAAAGGGCTATTTGACAAGAGCCCTTTCATTTCATTTTAGAAATAACCTCTCTTCCTCTCTTATAGACAATTTTCTCTCTTGAAAAGGCTCTGCCAGGCCCCTCAAGCTCTGCCATGTTGTATGAATCCATTAGAAAGCAAAATAAGCCCACTCAATAATTAATATATATTAAAACGTCATAGCGATTCATCCAAATAAGAAATCCACGTAAGAGGCATTTTGAAAGTTTTAAGAAAATTCCTTCAAATTCCAGGATATTGGGTGTTATTTTTCAGGAAACTCTATTTAAACGAGTGGAAGCACTGGCGGTTCTGTTTTTTTAAAACTGTAACAATTCTCCTTGGATCAGATATAGACCAAAAACAAGCCTCATTATCTTCAGTATACAAGTGTCATTTCGGACCTTACAGCTTTCATAGAAATCGCTTCTGGACCGTCAAAGAAAAAGTTTGAGAACCCCTGGTCTACGCATTATACACATCAGGACCAACTTGACAACTTGACAACATTTTGAGGGGGGTTCGACTCCCCCCCCCCTTGCGTACGCGCCTGCATGTGCATCCCTTCCTCCTTATTCCCTTATCCATCGTTACCGTCACTACCATTTGAGTAGGGCCGGTCCCCTCTTCAATAACGGCTCCCAAGCCATCAAGAATGACCCCATAATTTATAGATTACCATTCTGCCGTTCTTTGGAGGGGCCGGGCGCGGCCTTTTCAGAAGTGTTTCTACACTAACCTTTTCATGCACTACGGCTTAACATAAACAAACATGCTAAGATTTTTTTGAAAAGAAGCATAATTCCGACTCAGTTTCGCATAACCTAAAAAAAAGAATACGGCCAGTCACCCCTCCCCCCTTCCTCTTGTCTTTCCCTTATTCGTCGTTACTGTCACTAATTTTTAGTGCCATTTCGTTGTCTTTCTTTCTCCCCGGCTCCTCTCTTCTTTTTCTTTCCTCTTTTTTGAACTCTCTCTCTTTTCTTTTCTTTTTTCTTCTCTTTTCTTTTATCTTCTCCTTTTTTCTCCCTTTTTTCTCATTCTTTTTTTCTTCCTCTTTTTTCCTTCTCAATTTTTTTGCGCCGCCAATAGGGGGGCCGCGGCCTTTCTGCCCACCCCTGGATCCGCCAGTGCTATAATAATTTGACACGTTATTACAATTTGTAATGTGTATTGAGTGAAGGCTAGCCCAGTTCCTCCAGGGGAGTGTTTCATAAAGACTAAGATCGACTTCAAGTTGGGGCCGGATGAGCTACAAATGTAAAGGAGCTTTCATCCGTTCCAGGGGAAAATAGTTAGAAGAAGTGAAAAAATCAACCCGTTATTTCTTGCAGCTTGAAAAAAAAATGGTATAAAAAAGGAAATTGATTGTATAGAAAAGTCAGAAAAGAAATTTGTTAAACAGGAAAAGATATTATTATACATTTATAATTATTACAAAGATTTGTATAGTACAAAAGGTAATACCGAAATAGAAGAATATATTGATAATTTTGTTCGTAATGTTCAGTTGACAACTTTAAAAGAAAATGAGGCAATAAGCTGTGAAGGTGACCTTACGGAAAAGGAATGTGCAGAACTGTCTTCCATGCATTATAATAATAATAATAGTAATAATAATAATAATAATAATAATAATTGTGATTTATATAGCGCGTAATAATCATCGAAGATAATTCTCTATGCGCTTTACATTTTTACATTTATACAATTTACATTATCACATACAGATTACATATAAGGCCTAAATTATTACATACAAATTGTCGATAATTGCATTATTACAAGCGAGTTCGTAATTAGAATTTGCGCATGTGCAGATAAAGGTCATTCGTTCCCAAATTGTAAAACCATTAAGACGAATACTCGTATCGTGCTCATGAAAGTTATGTAATTAGTATTCATTTATGTACCGACAGTACATTTATCTGATACACAGGTGGAAGTATTCTTCTCAAGAGGGCAAACAAAAGGTATTCATGAAGCACCTCTATCACTTCGACAGTGATCATTCTAAAATGCGCAAGTGGGACGTATCCAATACAACCAATCGTCTTCGTTCTCTAATAATTTAATGAAACGTCAAACTAAGCTTCCGCGCTACGCGCGAGGGGAGTGAAATTTAATTCAGACAAGGAGAATCGAGAACGGTACAGCGAATCGTCTTCTTTCTCTAATAATTAAATGGAACGTTACAGCTTTTCTCGCTTGGCGCGGGAGGGGAAAATTGAATTCAGACAAGGATTAAGGGTCAAGAACGGTAAAACGAATCGTCTTCTTTTTTTAAATAATTTATTGAAACGTCAACGCTTCCGCGCTTCGCGCAGGAGAGGGGAAATTGAATTCAGACAAAGATTAAGATTCGAGCACGGTACGACGAATCGTCTTCTTTCTCTAAAAGTGTATGACACGTCAAAGATTTAAAAAAAGAAGACAATAAATGAATCTGTCACCAATGAAAGTATACGCCGTGAAACAGAATAACTAGAGAGAGAGTGTTTGTGTAGCACAGCAACATAACGTGGTATAACTTTGAAAGTAACTGTAAAGGTGACATGTTATTGTGCCCCCCCCCCCCCCCCCACCATGCTCAAGCTCTGATTGACGCCCTTGGTTATAGGGTATGATAAGGACTGGTATGATTCATCCTGATTATAGCGATTCAACTTTTGGTGCTGAGGTGTCTCATGTCATATCTGCGTCCATTTTCACATTCATTTCACGCCTAAATGAAAGAAATTTGCTTTAGTGACATTTTTCTTGTCTGGCAGGGGCACATTACGTTTGGTGAGAGGGTGAGATTTTTTCAAAATATGTTTTCTTTTTAAGGCCACGTTTTTACATTAAAAAAGATATTTAGTTCATTTATTTCATTTGAAGTATGTATTAATAGTTGTACAAATGAAGGAACTTATTCCTGAACTGTAATTTGTATTTAAAATGCCATTTTGACTTTATTTTCCTGTTCACCGCCAAATGAAGATAAATATGTCAAAAGGGACATTATTTTCTCATCCCTTTATCCCATTTATTGTCTTTGGAACTCGATTTGCACAGATATCAACGATTGTTCTCCCAATCCTTGTGAAAATGAAGGAACTTGTGGTCATGGTCATATCTTCATAATGGAAAATCATTTCTCCTTCATATTTATCTTGATCAAGTTCAATATCGATCCAATCATTTCCAATTAGTGAGACGCAGGCGTACGCGTACATCCGTGCGTCAGTACGCGCGCCAAAAAAAAAAAAATCCTCTGAATCATCTAAAATTCATTTTGCACACGTTTTATGCCATTTTAAGCATTTCAAACTTTTGCCAAGTTTGTGAAAAAAAGATGCTAATATTAAAAGAGAGATTTTGTTCATTTATTTCAGTCTCATGCCCAGATAGTAACTACACACTTGTCTATTGTATGTCCATCTGATGGGAGCATTCGATCCTATTTCCCTATATGACCACCACTTCCTTCATTTTGCTATACATTGTCACGCATTAACTTACAGCCATCTTGAATGACCCTGTCCCTCTGGGCCTTGAGAGTTATGTCATCCCAGACTCAAGTCTGACAGCTTCCAGTGAGTATAGTGCTGACCATGGTCCAAAGAGAGGTCGTCTTAACCTGGCCCGAGTCGGGAACCTGCGTGGAGCCTGGTGTGCAGAAGCAAACGATGCCAACCAGTGGATCCAGGTAAGAAAATAATTTCTTAAGGACAATTCAGACACGAAACATTTAGGCAACCCTTATTACTATGGCATGGGTTCATATCCCACTGCTGCCACCGTATCAGTAATGAAATGGTCAACACTGACAACAGTCACATTTGAGGCCACAGTTTGATTTGTATCCATACACTGCCGTAAAAAGTCTGTAATAAGAGTCACCTGTCATTTCTAAGCATGGCATGAATTCATATTCCACCGATACCCCCATGTCAACAATGAAAGAGTCACCAGTCATTTCTATGGCACTATTCACTTACACTGTTAAAATTGTTTATATTGGCCACTTTTTGAGGTGACATATGGATTCATAGATTTTCGCTCCACTCTGTAGGTAAAGCTACTATAAGATTGCCAATTATTATTCACATCCAAATCAACAATTGCTTTCATTTTTAAGGGCATTAATCTAATTGTTTGATATTACTCCAAAATGAGATCGGGAAATTAAAGCATCAATGTACGTGGAGAACTTCTAATTTAAATATTGCCCTTTGAGGGACAGAGCTGCATGCAAGCAAGGTAATGTCATTAATGGTGCAAAGAAGGGAACCGTTCTTAGTATTTGTATTTAAATCATATAGATTTGACACATTTTGGAACATGCTCATTGGTTAAAGGTAAAGACCAGTTATGGTCATGCGATTAAATTGTGAAAGAAACGTTGTGGAATCGATCAGAAAAGGTTGATCATCTAGCATCTAGCATCTGCAAGGTTCTGGAATCATCAAAATCATAAGAAATTTGGCCCATTCTTCGTAAAGTTACAAGCACTATACACAGAAAGATGTATATGGGACTACCCTATATCTCTCACAGGACCATGAGAGAAACAAATTTACCAAATATATGAATTAGTAGGCGGTTTCCCGGCAAATTTTTTATCATCATGTATTAGTCAAAACATATTCTTTCACATGATTGGTAATGAGAGCTTCCATTTCATTTTTTGAAATTGGGGCGTTACCAATACTGGTCTTTACCTTTAAAAGTTTTGTCATGGAGATAGCAAAAATAGATGATTTAAGAGGATGAACATCAAGAAAGCTTCCTCCGATTCTTTTCTATCTACAAGGTGGATCTTGCGGACATTTACCGTATCATTTCAGTTGCGACTCAAGGGCGACAAGATGGCGACCAGTGGGTAACAAGCTACAAGCTTGCTTGTAGTACTGATGGCACAACTTTTCACACCGTGCAGGACATCTCTACAAACCCTGGAGCTGACAAGGTCAGTTTGTTCTCTGATTATTCATTTTTTAATATTACATTGACTCTATTCTTGTAGGAATTTGAGGGCATTTTAAATCTTTTTGATAACAATTAAAATGTTTTCATGTTACAATACTTTCTTTTAAAGGAAAAGGCAATCGTTACCTTAGAAACACATAATTATACATGTTAGGTGTATTATTTACTATTCTGCTTACACAAAGTATAAGAGGAAAAAACTATTAGATAGGATTGAAGAACTGTGTATATTTGTAAATATATCAGAGCAAGAAATGCACTTCAAACAAAAAATCTTCAATCCATATCATGTTTTTTCCTATTTTATTACTAGGTCTCGAAAAATAGAAATTGATGTCATCAGAATATAACTTGAAATAAAAACGAATGAACAGGCACTGAACATGCAAAAATATGTATTATTCAGCATGTCTATCAATTCGATTCTCTTTAGTTCGATTGCAATTGACCGCAGAATCATTCGAGTCATAATTCATTCAAAAAGTGGATTGATTTTCCTTTTTCATTGAAGATTTTCACCGGTAATGTTGACCGCAACACCATCGTGACCAACACCCTGCCTGTACCCCAGATGTGCCGCTATGTCCGCTTGATGCCTGTCAGCTGGGTTCAATACATCTGTCTTCGTATGGAGATCTACGGTGAATTAGGCCCTTTCACAGGTCAGTTTTAAAACTAATGATACTCCAACATTTTTTGCTCCATATTCAATTTCTCCTGCGACAATTACTCTGGGTCTTTTCCACCAATAATAGAGGCATAGTGCTACGGTTATAATTAGGTGAAACGTAGGTAGTTATACTTATCACCTATTGATTTCGTCAAGATTTGTCTTTATTAGGTGATACGTAGGGGAAACTGAGGGGAAACTGAATTCAGACAAAGATTAAGAGTCGAGCACGGTACGACGAATCGTCTTCTTTCTCTAAAAATGTATGAAACGTCATCAGGGGCGTAGACAACGGGGGGATGAGGGGGATGCATCCCCCCACCTCACAAGGTGGGGGGGGGGGGGATGGCATGTACAATCATCCCCCCCAGGTTTTGGGGATAGATATTTGCTTACTTAATAAGTCATAATGATGATAATAATAGTAATAATAATAATGATAACAATTATAATATTAATAATAATAATAATTATGATGATGATAATAATAATCCTCATCATTATTGTAATTGTGTTTATTGTTATTAGCCGCATTCACACGGTGAAAGCCAATTCAGACGGTAAAAAAAAGAAATCTTACAAGTATTTTGTGGTTATCTTGTGGTTTGGAAACCACAAGATAACCACAAGATTAAACAGGCGCGGATCTACGGGGGGGGGGGGGGGGGGTTAGGGGGTTTAAACCCCCCCCCCCTTGGGCGGCCCAAAAAAAAAAAAAAAAACAACATGACAAAAAAAAAGAAAAAAAAAAGAAAAAAGAACGCACGCTGGAGAGAAACCCTTTCAAGTGCAAATATTGTGAGAAGATATTCAACTCATCTGGTAACTTAACCAAACACATGATAACTCTGGATATAACTGTGTATTTAACTGTTACTTGATTTAAAAAGACGTTATCATGCACTGCTTTTTATGGTCTCCATTGTGTTAATAGATGCCAGGAAAACATCACTTACGGGGTTCAAATAAACACCCCCAAAAAAATCGGCTCGCCGCTTCGCGGCTCGTGGACGATGCTCCGCATCGTCATTATTTTGGTCAACCCCCCCTTAGCAAAAAGCTAGATCCGCCCCTGTGTCATCCCCCCCAGGTGTACGAACCTGTCTACGCCACTGAACGTCATGATAAAAAATGACAATAAATGAACCGGTCACCAATGAAAGTATACGCCGTGAAACAGAATAACTAGAGAGAGAGTATGTGTGTGTAGCAACATAACGTGGTATAACTTTGAAAGTAACTGTAAAGGTGACATGTTATTGTGGTCCCCCCCCCCCCCCACCATGCTCAAGCTCTGATTGACGCCCTTGGTTATAGGGTATGATAAGGACTGGTATGATTCATCCTGATTATAGCGATTCAACTTTTGGTGCTGAGGTGTCTCATGTCATATCTGCGTCCATTTTCACATTCATTTCACGCCTAAATGAAAGAAATTTGCTTTAGTGACATTTTTCTTGTCTGGCAGGGGCACATTACGTTTGGTGAGACGGTGAGATTTTTTCAAAATACATTTTCTTTTAAGGCCACGTTTTTGAAAAAAGATGCTAACATTAATATTTAGTTCATTTACTTCATTTGAAGTGTGTATTAATAGTTGTACAAATGAAGGAACTTATTCCTGAACTGTAATTTGTATTTAAAATACCATTTTGACTTTATTTTCTTGTTTACCGCCAAATGAAGATAAATATGTCAAAAGGGACATTATTTTCTCATCCCTTTATCCCATTTATTGTCTTTGGAACTCGATTTGCACAGATATCAACGATTGTTCTCCCAATCCTTGTGAAAATGAAGGAACTTGTAGTCATGGTCATATCTTCATAATGGAAAATCATTTCTCCTTCATATTTATCTTGATCAAGTTCAATATCGATCCAATCATTTCCAATTAGTGAGACGCAGGCGTACGCGTACATCCGTGCGTCAGTACGCGCGCCAAAAAAAAATCCTCTGAATCATCTAAAATTCATTTTGCACACGTTTTATGCCATTTTAAGCATTTCAAACTTTTGCCAAGTTTGTGAAAAAAAGATGCTAATATTAAAAGAGAGATTTTGTTCATTTATTTCAGTCTCATGCCCAGATAGTAACTACACACTTGTCTATTGTATGTCCATCTGATGGGAGCATTCGATCCTATTTCCCTATATGACCACCACTTCCTTCATTTTGCTATACATTGTCACGCATTAACTTACAGCCATCTTGAATGACCCTGTCCCTCTGGGCCTTGAGAGTTATGTCATCCCAGACTCAAGTCTGACAGCTTCCAGTGAGTATAGTGCTGACCATGGTCCAAAGAGAGGTCGTCTTAACCTGGCCCGAGTCGTGAACCTGCGTGGAGCCTGGTCTGCAGGAGCAAACGATGCCAACCAGTGGATCCAGGTAAGAAAATAATTTCTTAAGGACAATTCAGACACGAAACATTTAGGCAACCCTTATTACTATGGCATGGGTTCATATCCCACTGCTGCCACCGTATCAGTAATGAAATGGTCAACACTGACAACAGTCACATTTGAGGCCACAGTTTGATTTGTATCCATACACTGCCGTAAAAAGTCTGTAATAAGAGTCACCTGTCATTTCTAAGCATGGCATGAATTCATATTCCACCGCTACCCCCATGTCAACAATGAAAGAGTCACCAGTCATTTCTATGGCACTATTCACTTACACTGTTAAAATTGTTTATATTGGCCACTTTTTGAGGTGACATATGGATTCATAGATTTTCGCTCCACTCTGTAGGTAAAGCTACTATAATATTGCCAATTATTATTCACATCCAAATCAACAATTGCTTTCATTTTTAAGGGCATTAATCTAATTGTTTGATATTACTCCAAAATGAGATCGGGAAATTAAAGCATCAATGTACGTGGAGAACTTCTAATTTAAATATTGCCCTTGGAGGGACAGAGCTGCATGCAAGCAAGGTAATGTCATAAATGGTGCAAAGAAGGGAACCGTTCTTAGTATTTGTATTTAAATCATATAGATTTGACACATTTTGGAACATGCTCATTGGTTAAAGGTAAAGACCAGTTATGGTCATGCGATTAAATTGTGAAAGAAACGTTGTGGAATCGATCAGAAAAGGTTGATCATCTAGCATCTAGCATCTGCAAGGTTCTGGAATCATCAAAATCATAAGAAATTTGGCCCATTCTTCGTAAAGTTACAAGCACTATACACAGAAAGATGTATATGGGACTACCCTATATCTCTCACAGGACCATGAGAGAAACAAATTTACCAAATATATGAATTAGTAGGCGGTTTCCCGGCAAATTTTTTATCATCATGTATTAGTCAAAACATATTCTTTCACATGATTGGTAATGAGAGCTTCCATTTCATTTTTTGAAATTGGGGCGTTACCAATACTGGTCTTTACCTTTAAAAGTTTTGTCATGGAGATAGCAAAAATAGATGATTTAAGAGGATGAACATCAAGAAAGCTTCCTCCGATTCTTTTCTATCTACAAGGTGGATCTTGCGGACATTTACCGTATCATTTCAGTTGCGACTCAAGGGCGACAAGATGGCGACCAGTGGGTAAAAAGCTACAAGCTTGCTTGTAGTACTGATGGCACGACTTTTCACACCGTGCAGGACATCTCTACAAACCCTGGAGCTGACAAGGTCAGTTTGTTCTCTGATTATTCATTTTTTAATATTACATTGACTCTATTCTTGTAGGAATTTGAAGGCATTTTAAATCTTTTTGATAACAATTAAAATGTTTTCATGTTACGATATTTTCTTTTAAAGGAAAGGCAATCGTTACCTCAGGAACACATCTACATGTTAGGTGTATTATTTACTATTCTGCTTACACAAAGTATAATAGGTAAAAACTATTAGATAGGATTGAAGAACTGTCTATATTTGTAAATATATCAGAGCAAGAAATGCACTTCAAACAAAAAATCTTCAATCCATATCATGTTTTTTCCTATTTTATTACTAGGTCTCGAAAAATAGAAATTGATGTCATCAGAATATAACTTGAAAAAAAAAGGAATGAACAGGCACTGAACATGCAAAAATATGTATTATTCAGCATGTCTATCAATTCGATTCTCTTTAGTTCGATTGCAATTGACCGCAGAATCATTCGAGTCATAATTCATTCAAAAAGTGGATTGATTTTCCTTTTTCATTGAAGATTTTCACCGGTAATGTTGACCGCAACACCATCGTGACCAACACTCTGCCTGTACCCCAGATGTGCCGCTATGTCCGCTTGATGCCTGTCAGCTGGGTTCTCCACATCAGTCTTCGTATGGAGATCTACGGTGAAGGCCCTTTCACAGGTCAGTTTTAAAACTAATGATACTCCAACATTTTTTGCTCCATATTCAATTTCTCCTGCGACAATTACTCTGGGCCTTTTTCACCAATAATAGAGGCATAGTGCTACAGTTATAATTAGGTGATACGTGTATGGACGTGCAGACAATCAATGTAAGAGCCAAAAGGCCACCAAGGCCCCACCCCATCCAGAAAACAAACAAAATGAAGTCTTCTAGAACTGCGCCCAGCTAGATATAGGATTAAAGTAAGGGTGTGCATGCGAAAGGGTTAAATGGCAGGGTTGGGCGGTAATTACCGGCGGTAATTACCGGCGGTAAATACAGGTAAATACCGTCAGGTAAATAAGATGCGCGTTCGGTAAATATGTAAAAAAACAGGAAATATGATTTTAATTCTCTATTTATTAATAATTTTACTTGTTTTTAGCCTCATAACTGAAAATATTGTTCTGAAATAATTAGCAGCAAAATACTCATAGTAGGAACACACAAACAGATTTATAAAATCCTCACTGCATACAAAATTGTACACACCCAAACAAATGGCATTTTGTGCATATGCTAGGTATTCATGAATATGGTAATTAGCTTCTTTCTTGTGATTGAGATAATAGAATGCAAAATGATATTCTACTTCACATGTTATGAAATCCGATCAAGAACACAAATAAATAGGAAAAAAATGAAAGACTTGTGAAATTTGATGTACAAAAGGCATGGAGAGTTGTCCACAAATGATGTCATCAAATTGAATATCGCCCTCTAGTGACTAGTCATTTTAAAAAGCTTTAACTTCCTTATTCCTTGCGCGATTTTGTTCAATTTTTCACTGATTTTATTCAAATATCTTAAACTTTACAATAAAAGTAACTTAGTATGAAGGTTTTGGTTCCCTTTAATGAAGAACATCATATCTAGATTAGGTGTATATTTAGTATCTTTTTCCTGTATTTTTTCCCAGCATTACATAATTACAGACATAGACAAACACACGAACAAACACACACACACACACACACACACACACAGTACACACAAGAGCAACCATACTCACCACCATTGTTATTATGTTCAAAATTGGACAATCCCTATGAACAAGTGAGTGGAAAAATATATTTCCCAGTATTTCCCGGTAAAAAGTGGTAAATAGCGGTAAAAAGCGGTAAATACCGGTAAATACCGCTTATTTCCCGGCGTCCGGGAAATAAGCCTCCGAAGCGGGAAATATGCCAACCCTTTTAAATGGATGCGTTTAGACAGATAAGGTTAACTTTTTGTGTTTTGTCCGGATTCGAAGTTAAAAATTCGGTGAGTGTAGGAGATGGACCACGGACAAGCTGTTGCCGAACATGGGTCGTACAATCAACCCACCTAATGAACGATGGGAGTAGTGTGGATATATTATATTTAATATTATTGTGTAAATATTATTCTTTTTCAACACATTTCCCCATGGTAGTCTTATAACCACCCTGCGGTATCGTACGGGACAGCAGTAAACTCATTTTGCTTTTACTAGTAGTAACTTGTGCTAAGGCATGGAGTTTTAAATAAGGATATCTCGTGGATCGCCTTTTTCAACACATTTCCCCATGGTAGTCATATAACCACCCTGCGGTATCGTACGGGACAGCAGTAAACTCATTTTGCTTTTACTAGTAGTAACTTAATAAGGATAAGGATATCTCGTGGATCACCTGGTCCGCGCTTCGAGTCCTCTCGCGGCGCTAATGTCTTTTGGCCTGACATTAATCTAAATTTGCCACCTTCCAACCAGGGGTAGTAAACGACCTTGCATGGTTTTCTTTTGAAGACAAATGCAGCGATACAAAAATAAAGGAATGTGTCGCTTGTAAAAAAAATAAGACGCCATTGGTATATTCACTTGCACACACCGCGGTATGTTCGGCGTTTCAAGATGGTACGTCCTTAATATCATTCCGGGGTTTTTTCAATTTGAAAGTCTGGTTTCTTTGATTGTTAATTAACCCCTATCCTGTGTATTTACTAGCAAAAGATTTTAGTCATCAGAATCGGGTCATATCCCCTTTTGAATGGTTTGACATGCCATTACATTTATATATGCTAAACTCATTATAATTTGACAAATAATAGCTTTGCAATTATGTTCATTCTTTATGGGATGTCGTCTGCTTGGGCAGTATTAGTCCATATAGTGACGTCATTAAAACATCGTTATTTTTCCGTCGAATCTCCCATATATCCCAGCTGCTATGGAGGTGGTTATATTTTTATTTTTATGAATCACCCAATATGTAGTTGACCTAAAACTTGTACGATGGCCATCTGTTAGCTTACCAGTTTCGAGTGATACATTAGTTGACATATTTGAGAATTTCTTTGAATTTTTTTGAATACAAATAATGCAACAAGAATGATTTGAAAATGTTTTTTTTTCTCTCCCTTTTCCGTAAATATTTTATCAGACAAAAAACGCCAATTTGAGGATGTGGAGTCATATCTTAAAAAAGAAGAACAGGTAAGGATATTTTTCAAAGACAGATAATAATTGATTTTAAAAAGATGTATTGCTTTTGACTACATGTAGTAAATGCACCATGTGTGCGTACATAATAGTGTTCCCAACGTTGGTAGCTTGTAATTAAAAAGTTGTAACCTATGTGACATGAAATCATATTTTATTGTAAAGGGTAACTAATACCCTGTATAATGAAACCCTATTCATAAGTGTGCTGCCACGGATGACTGGGCAGCAGGCTTTTTAAAAAGTATTGTCAAAATCCTCTTGTACCAAGTTTGGGCTGAAGCAATGAATGTGGCTCAAAAGCCATTATGTGTGTGTTAACTCATTAAATTGGCAGTCACTGACTATGAGGCAGTTATCAAAGAAAATGTGTAAATACCAACTCAAACTGAAGCAAATGAATATTACAAGCTAAATTTATGATAATTACTTCACTATGATGATTACAATCTCGACTTCATTCGCATCCCTAACGTTTTTCATTGGGTGATACAAAAATTGATGAATTTTATTTTGGGAGTTATCTTTTTTATGAAAGTCTACAGTCGATTACGGTCGATTTCGGTCGATTTCTTTCATACTTATCGTCATATGTGTTCTTTCTTACATTTGGGTTTAGTAACCTTTGAGTTTTCAATCGCTATTCGAGATTAAAACGTTC
Source organism: Strongylocentrotus droebachiensis (assembly GCA_035222895.1). Classification (NCBI taxonomy): domain Eukaryota; kingdom Metazoa; phylum Echinodermata; class Echinoidea; order Camarodonta; family Strongylocentrotidae; genus Strongylocentrotus; species Strongylocentrotus droebachiensis. The sequence continues at coordinate 9,840 of JAVYIG010015900.1, read as the reverse complement.
CTTATGCGTGTGAACTGCCGCAAAGGAAAATGAGCAGAGAGAACTTAGATATCACGAGACAAGAAGTTAGTAGGCTGTTCAAAATCATTTAAGGTTATCCTATGGATTGAAACAAGGTTCTGTGACAGCCTAGATATATTGCATCATTTCAGAGGCGGCCCTCCCGGGGGGGGGGCTGAGGGAGCCCAGTGCCCCCCACTTTTTCACGCACCTGAAAAGTGCTCCTTTTTACACAGGAAAAGTGACCCTTTTACTGTGACAAGTGCCCCCATTAATTAGCAAAAGTGCCCTTCAACTTTTCAACTCTGATAAGTGCCTTTTTATTTGGTAGCGTGCCCCTTTTCCTTCGACAAGTTCCATTTTCCTTTGCAATAAGTGCCCTTTCTCTGGTAAATAACCCTTTTCAGGTACGAGAAGTTACTCCTTTTCACTTCAGATAATTTTCATTTTAACAATGATAGCCCCTTTTTGTTTCTAATAAGGGACCTATCCCCTTTTCATAAATGCCCCTTTTCACCTTTTATAAATGCCCCTATCAAAATCTGATGGGAGCCCATTTTCCGTCGACAAATGCCCATTCCCTATTCTCAATACTGACTGTTTTCCCCGGGTGAGTGCCTCTTTTTGACGGTGTAAGAAGTGCCCTATTTTCACCTCTGACAATTACTCTTTGTACTTTGACACATGCTCCTTTTCTTTCTGATAAGTGTCCCCTTTTCCTCTCATCATTAAACGCGCCCCTAATTTCAAGCGACTAAGAGCAATTTCCCCCAAAGTTCGCTTGCTACGCTCGCATGCATCTATAGATGATATACTTATGTTACTTATCAAAGGCCTTTTCAGTCTTCTGTTATGAGAATGTGCGTATAACCCCTTCAGGATTGGGTTTTTTCCTCTTTATAAGATGTAATTTTTCGCCCTGCGACCTCACAAATCTTAAAATTTTCCTCGCTCGCAAATAAGTTTTCAGACTATCACATCCAACTCCAAAAATTGATGCTTAAGCATTATCTTGTATGGTGTATAAAGTGAAGCAAATATTGTAATCACAATGTAAGGGAATATACCAATGTCTACAAAAATGCATATTTTCACTTTGAGATTTCCCCTTGTAGGTGCCTTTTTTTTTCAGAAAGTTCCCTTTTTTTTCTTGGTGCCCCCCCCCCACTTTGAAAGTCGCATCATTTTAAACAATGAAGCACGAGGCATTAGGTAACTTTTAAGAAGATTTAAGACCAACGAATAGGGCCTGACCCACATTCATTCCATCGGACCAAACTTGGTGCAAGGTAATTTTGACAACACTTTTAAATACCCTGGGTCTCAGTCACCCGTGGCAGAAGTATTATGAATAGGGTATCATTGGACAAAAAACAGGTTACTCTTCATCAAGAAATAGATTTAATAACTGAAGAATGAAATGTGGACGAAGTGAATATGGGCCTTTTTGGAATACTTTATAATAATATTAATGATATACGGCTCTTGTATAGCGCATATCACATTATAGCGTCTCTTAGCGCTTCCAAAGAGCTTTAGCATGGCTGCCATTACGGTGCTCTAGCATTTCATGGGATAAATTCCTGCCAGGTACCCATTTACCTCACCTGGGTCGAGTGTGGCAAATGTAGATTAATGTCTTGCCAAAGGACATTATTGCCGCGGTGGGACTCGAACCAATGACCTTGTGATCCACAGTCCAGTGACATATCCACTTGACCACGACACATCTTCATATGTACATATAAGCATATACAAGTAACATAAAATGTAAAAAAAAAAAAATTCACATTCGCTAAAATTACAAAACTTGGTAAGGCTGTGAATAATTTAGTTATGAACTGTATTATAAAGCGCATTCCAGAAAGAAAAAAAAAACGAAGACTGTGAGCGAACTATGAGCAGGATGATAATAATTATTCATAATTTATAACTATTGTACTTTCTAATGATGCTTTGATTGAACGAATCCATACATGCTTCACCGAGCAACGTATAAACTCTTAATGATACTTATACAAAATTTAAAACAAAAATAATAAGAGATGAATTTATATTGCGCACATATCAATTCCAGAAGCTGCTCGAGGCGCATAAAGAGTACCACTTTTCTACACCCTAGCTTACCCCAACTGCTATAAGGCTCTCAAAACAATGAATGAACTGCCTACAAGTAGGTCTATGCTACAAGGAACCCATTTACTTCCATCCGAGTGGAGAGCGGCAAGTGTAGATTGATGAATTGTTAAAGGCACACTGTCCTACTATATAGAAAACTTTCCCAATCGGTGCATGTTGGTCCCCCGTGATCCTCTTTTTCTTATGTTAAATGAGAGCTGAGTTAATGAGATAGTCACCTGTCACAGTGACCTCGCTGGCTCGCTGGGTGGTCTAATCCCTTCTAGCTGAAGTAGTAAAGCCTGCCTTTAAAGGACATTAGCGCCGCGGCGGAACTCGAACTGCGACCCAATATTGTGATCCACAGTCCGATGACGTATCGCGGATGTGTCGTTCACTCGATTCTCAATCCAAGGGTTGAGGGTGCGAATCCCAGCCCTGCACTAATGTCTTTTTGACAAGACATGCGACTCTCCACTCAGGTGCAGATGGGTACCGAATAAATGTTGGGGTAATAACTAATAATAACAGGACCATAAGGAAGCGTGGCAATGATGCTGATAAGGCTTCTCTGGGGGAAACAACATTTTAGTTGTAGTAGCAGCAGTAGTAGTAGTAGTAGTAGTAGAAGTGAGCAAAGCACACTGAGTGGTCACGCTCCTGCGTCTATGTGAGGCTCTTTGGCACCGTCCAAGGTCACACTGTAAACTCCCGATCGGTCGCATATAACATTACCCTATGAACATGATGAAGTACTCCCAACCCATTTTCATTTTCATTTTCAAACTTGGGTGGTGAAGTCAGTGACGAAGATCAATACTGTCACAAAAATGTGATCTTTTGCTATTGTTAGTACTGCCACTAAGACTTTGTTAACCTTGCAAACGGAAGACCAACTCAAACAGATGAGCGTTACAAAAGAACATAAATGAATTACAAACATATGAATCTTAAACCCAAAATTCAAGGATAAAATGTAAACCCTTTAATAGCTATGTCTTTAATGTGGGTATCTCTTGATTCTTGAGTATCCTGACAACGACGTAATAATTGTCTGCCTGACGTCAGCCCATGTCCCTGGATAGACCTGGACCATTGGTTCCGTCCGTCCCTTAGTTCCAGTTACAGTACAGCTTAGGTACAGCTTAGGTCATCAGAGAGGACCTAAATCCGTCGGTCCTTTGATTGCTTACTAACAAGCATTTATGCTTTCTTAGCAGTCAGGTAAAATAACCATTAACACATAGATCCTAAACACCAACTTCTTGTTGGTGTTTACATATTTACACTGATTCCAATTCGTCCAATGTGGAATCGTAAGTACTACCAGGTACAGAGAAGATGATAAATATAACAAAAATTATATATGTGTGAATGATTGCTTGCAGCATTTTGAATTTGACTGCGCCCTTTTTTAAAATAACTTGGTCACATTTTACAAGTCATGTTCGTAATCCATTGATATCTTCATTATGGTGATGCAGGCGCGCCGGAAGCAGTTTGGGATTGGGGGGGGGGGGCAAACATTCCAGGGGGCTCACCTTCCAGGGGCAGTGACGTAATGGAAAAAAAAGTTCGGAAGGGGGGGCAGACGAAAAATCTGCATCACCACCAGTCTTACACGTATAACATGCAGGTCCCACGGAACGTTTTTCAAAGTGGAGTATCATCGATCAGGTAGAGCGTAAATTGGCGTGGGGTCCAGGGCATGAGCATCGGCAGGGGATCAAGGGGCTAAGCCCCCGGAAGCTCAGGGGTTTTAGGTATTTAATTACGGTTAGATGAGCATCCAGGGGCCCTCTTTAAGGCCATTGACGTCTTCCAAAGGGGGGGGGGGAGCCCCAAGAAGCTCAGAGGTTTTAATATTTAACTACGGTCAGATGAGCATCCAGGGGCCGTCTTAGGGCCCTTGGTGGGGTCCAGGGGGCAGAGCCCCCGGAAGCTCAGTGGTTTTAAGTATTTAATTACGGTCAGATGAGCATCCAGGGGCCCGCCTTAGGGCCCTTGGTGGGGTCCAGGGGGCAGAGCCCCCGGAAGCTCAGGGGTTTTAAGTATTTAATTACGGTCAGATGAGCATCCAGGGGCCCGCCTAAGGGCCCTTGGTGTGGCCTAAGGTGCAGAGCCCCCGGAAGCTCAGGTTTTAGGCATTTATTATGGTCAGATGAGCATCCAGGGGCCGCCTTAGGGCCCTTGGTGGGGTCCAGGGGGCAGAGCTTCCGGGAGCTCAGGGGTTTTAGGTATTTAATTAAGGTCAGATAAGCATCCAGGGGGCCGCCTTAGGGCCCTTGGTGTGGTTCCAGGGGGCAGTGCTTCCGGAAGCTCAGGGGTTTTAGGTATTTAATTACGGTCAGATGAGCATCCCGGGGCCCGCCTTAGGGCCCTTGGTGGGGTCCAGGGGGCAGAGCCCCCGGGAGCTCAGGGGTTTTAGGTATTTAATTAAGGTCAGATGAGCATCCAGGGGTGGGGTCCAGGGGACAGAGCCCCTGGAAGCTCAGGGGTTTTAGGTATTTAATTTTTGTCAGATGAGCATCCAGGGGCCCGCCTTAGGTCCCTTGGTGGGGTCCGGGGGCGGAGCCCTAGTAAGCTCTGGGGTTTTAAGCATTTAATTACGGTCAGATGAGCATTTTTTATACTTTATTTGTGACATTTGCAGGTCACTTTTTTTGTCTCCATCTTTCTTTCTTTTTCTCTTTAACATACTTTTTCCAAAAGGAGAGGGGGGTGGGGGGGCCGAACCCAGCCACTTTGCAGACATAAAGGCTTCTAAATAAGCGTATTTTCGCCTGACTGTAATTAGGAATTTCTTATTTTCTAACAAACGCATAAAAAGGTATGACTTACAAAAAAATGGAGAAAATATGCCGGAAAATCATGTCACAACATCATCATTTGTAAATCACTTGTTTCGAATAAGAAATACACCACCACCCCCCCCCCCCCCCCCCCCCCCCCATCAGTACGCCAGCGTTCAGGGGCTCATGTCTTCTCATCCCCATAATAGTCAGGGCTGTTAGGGCTATATAGGGGTCGTTTGGTGCAGATTCTTCTAAAAGCACCAAATTTGGCCCAGAGGTAGCTTATACCATACTATTACGATTTCTGCCGGGCGCCAAGAAGGGCGCCCTCTGTGACCGCCATATTGGTCAAATCCAAAATGGCTGCCATCTGAGTTAAAGGTCAAGCGTAGTTTCAAAAGGAAAAGGGCTAGTATTATAACAATTTATATATTTCTGGGGTTTAGGGGGTCAGATAATCTGAATATAATGTTCTTTCATCAATTTAAGGTCTCCTTGGGGCTTTCATACTGGTCATATTGGTCAAATCCAAAATGGCCGCCATCTGAGTTACAGGTCAAGTGTAGTTATGGAAGGAAATGGGCTAGCATGTTAAAGGTTTATCTATTTATGGGGTTTTCGGGGTCAGAGAATCTGATTATGATGTTCTTTCATCGATTTGAGGTCTCCTCGGGGCTGCCATACTGGTCATATTGGTCAAATCCAAAATGGCCGCCATGTTTAGTTACAAGTCAAGTGTAGTTATGGAAGGAAATGGGCTAGTATGTTAAAAGTTTATCTATTTATGGGGTTTTCGGGGTCAGAGAATCTGATTATGAAGTTCTTTCATCTATTTGAGGTCTCCTTGCTGCTGCTATACTGGTCATAGTGGTCAAATCCAAAATGGCCGCCGTCACATAGTTACAGGTCAAGTGTAGCTACGAAAGGAAATGGGCTAGTTTGATAAAAGTTTATATATTTATGGGGTTTTCGGGGTCAGAGAAACTGATTATCATGTTCTTTCATCGATTTGAGATCTCCTTGGGGCTGTCATACTGGTCATATTGGTCAAAACCAAAATGGCTGCCGTCTGATAGTTATAGGTCAATAGTAGTTCCAAAAGGAAAAAGGCTAGAATGATAACATTTTATGTATTTGTGGAGTTTTCGAAGTCAGAGAATCTGATTATAATGTTTTTTTATCGATTTTATGTCACCTGTCCTACATGATAGGCTACAATGAAGTCCATTTTCTGGTTGAAGAAGATGAGGGAAGATGCGCCATTTCACACTTGAGTCGGTATAAATCTTGGCCTGCGCCCATACTTTTCATCACTATGTTCTACTTGTCATTGCTGTCAATGTTGTTGCTACATCCGCCCTCGCATTTGCAGAGCATCGTTTCACTGGTGACCCCGACGTGATCTAAACCGGACCAACCTACTGAGTCGCAGACATCCTTCATCAAAACCGTTTTAATTTTTGTCTCCCTTTTCTTCATATTTCTACTCACGTCTTATCTTTGAACTGTCATCATGCCTACTGACGATCACACCCATTCTTCAACTTCTGAAACTTCTGCTTGCCCTTCATCTGTCTCCAATGTTCAAATCAAACTTCCTCCTTTCTGGCACAATGATCCTACTATTTGGCTTGCCCAAGTCCAGGCACAATTCATAACCCGAGGCATCACCCAACAGAAAACAAAGTTTGTCTACGTCGTCGCCTTCTTGCAGCCGGAATATGCCCAGGAAATTTGGGACTTACTGATATCTCTTCCTCAAGAACAGCCCTACGTTAAACTGAAAGCCGAATCGATACAGAGGAACTCCACCTCTGAGCAAAAACGCCTTCATCGGGTGCTGATTTATGAGAACTTTGAGAGATCACAAACCCTCCCAGTTACTTCGCAAGTTAAAAAAGTGCTGGGGTGAACAAGTTGGAGGAGAACATTCTGAAACAGCTATTTCTCCAGAGGCTGCTCACAAAATTATGTTCAGCTCATTTTAGCATCAACTGGGGACTCGATGAAGATCAAGAACCTCGCTGATTTAGCCCCCCAAAAAATCGTTGTGACAAATTCCCCATCTAACTTTCATCCTATTGGTCTTCTTTCTCGTCTTCTTCTTCTTCTTCTTCACACCCTACTCCTTTCCTGAAAATGCAGCAAATGAAAGCGCAAATATCACATCAGAAGCAAGACCGTCAAGCGCGAAGCCCCAGCTCACAAGGGGATTGCTATTATCACTTTCGTTTTGTTAGCGAGCCAAGAAATGTACTCCTCCCTGCACTTTCAAATCAACATCTTCAAACCAGGGATACGGCCCAGCCAGCGACTAGAAGCGACAAGTTCGACTGCATGGCACCAGCCCAAAAAATTGCCTTTTCTACATTACGGATAGGAAACAGGGATTAGATTTCTCGTAGACCATTGAACTGAGGTTAGCGTTCTTCCTCCATCCATGGACCTACTAGGTCCATGCTCCATCCAAATCCGAGAAACATATGCACCCTTCTTCGAAATTCCCCTGCAAGAAGTTAATCGCTCAAGTCTCGACGTCGGCCTACGTCGAGCTTCCAGGTGGATTTTCATTATTGCCGACATATCCAATCCTATCTTCGGGGCAGACTTTCTCCCTCACTTTGGTTTTCTGGTAGATGTGCGCAATCTCAAGCTCATCGATTCTACTACTAATCTATCTGTAAGAGGCATCCTTTCTTCTTCTCCTTCTATCAGCCCCATGTTTGTCAAGGGCAGACAGTTAAGCTGCTTCCAAATCTCTTCTTGACCAATGTCCAGACCTCACACGCTCAGTCTACAAGGGGGCAAAAATGCTAGAATTAGGCATCGTCCGACCTTTTGGCAGCAGTTCGGCATCCCAGCTTGGTGCCCAAGAAAAACCCCGGAGACTGGAGACCAAGCGATGACTACCATGGAGTAAATAGGAATACAGTGCCCGATAAATGTCCTATTTCCCCATCTTCAAGATTTCACCTCAGCTCTAGCAGGCGATAGAGTTTTCTCCAAACTCGATGTCATCAGAGCGTACCACCAAATTCCAGTCGATCCAGTAGACGTACACAAAACAGCCATCACCACACCCTTTGGGTTACTTGAATTTGTGCGCATGCCTTTTGGGCTATGAAATGCCGCACATTCATGTATATACTTTTCAACAGTTTTTTTATGATCGAGGTAACCCATGGTCTACAAGTTGTGTACGCCTACATCGACGACCTCCTCGTCGCGAGTAAGACAGGACATAAGAGGAACATATTCAACACCTCCAACTAGCTACTGTTCTTACGACTCTTGAAATACGTTGTATTCATTAACCCACTCAAGTGTGAATTTGGCGCATCTTCCCTCATCTTCTTCAACCAGGAAATGGACTTCATTGTAGCCTGTCATGTAGGACAGGATTGGTGACATAAAATCGATAAAAGAACATCATAATCAGATTCTCTGACCCCGAAAACCCCACAAATACATAAAATGTTATCATTCTAGCCCTTTTCCTTTTGGAACTACTATTGACCTATAGGCCTAACTATCAGACGGCGGCCATTTTGGATGTGACCAATATGACCAGTATGGCAGCCCCAAGGAGACCTCAAATCGATGAAAGAACATGATAATCAGCTTCTTTGACTCTGAAACCCCCAAAAATATTAAAACTTTTATCATACTAGCCCATTTCCTTTCGTTACTACACTTGACTTGTAACTATCAGATGGCGGCCATTTTGGATTTGACCAATATGACCAGTATGGCAGCCTCAAGGAGACCTCAAATCAATGAAAGAACATCATAATCAGATTCTCTGACCCCAAAAACCCCATAAATATATAAACTGTTATCATTCTAGCCCTTTTCCTTTTGGAACTACTATTGACCTTTAACTATCAGACGGCGACCATTTTGGATTTGACCAATATGACCAGTATGGCAGCCCCGAGGAGATCTCAAATCGATGAAAGAACATCATAATCAGATTCTCTGACCCCGAAAACCCCATAAATATATAAAATGTTATCATACTAGCCCATTTCCTGTCGTAACTACACTTGACTTGTAACTATGAGATGGCGGCCATTTTGGATTTGACCAATATGACCAGTATGGCAGCCCCAAGGAGACCTCAAATCGATGAAAGAACATCATAATCAGATTCTCTGACCCCGAAAACCCCATAAATAGATAAACTTTTAACATACTAGCCCATTTCCTTCCATAACTACACTTGACCTGTAACTCAGATGGCGGCCATTTTGGATTTGACCAATATGACCAGTATGAAAGCCCCAAGGAGACCTCAAATCGATGAAATAACATCAAAATCATATTCTCTGACCCCCAAACCCCATAAATATATACATTTTTATCATATTAGTCCTTTTGCTTTAGGATCAACGCTTGACCTTTAACTCAGATGGCGGCCATTTTGGATTTGACCAATACGGCGGTCACAGAGGGTTCCCTTCTTGGCGCCCGGCAGAAATCGTAATAGTATGGTATAAGCTACCTCTGGGCCAAATTTGGTGCTTTTAGAAGAATCTGCACCAAAATATCCCTAACAGCCCTGACTATAACAAAAAAACGTACACCTTTTCCCATTCTCGCACAATATGTCCACGATATGCGCGTATCGCTAATATATATATATAGAGACCTCCATTGATAAATACCGTATACGTGGCATGCGCAATATGTTTATGAAATTTAATTCCTGTGAACTTACCTTTTTCTTTGAATGGATTTGTATATGTGATTTAATTCAGGTTTTTATTATTGTTACGTTCTTTTGGATTAAAAATACAAACCATGTTTACTCCTTTAGACTCTACTGCTTTTTTTTTTGGGGGGGAGGAGGGGGGGGGGGGCGTTTTTGGGGGGGGGGGGGGGTGGGCAAAAATGTATTTTGCCCCCCCCCCCCCACTTTTTTGAC
>JAVYIG010015899.1:5000-33634 GCA_035222895.1 Strongylocentrotus droebachiensis | reverse complement strand
CTTGTGATCGCGTTATCTGAAGAACCGATTGATGGATTCCTGCCAAACTTTGGTCATGTATGTATCTTGCAGAGCCAATGAACTGATTTGATTTTGGGGTCACGAGGTCAAAGGTCACAGGACTCATTATGTATGCAAAAACAGCTCGTGATCGCATTATCTGAAAAACTGATTGATGGATTCCTGCCAAACTTTGGTCATGTATGTATCTTACAGAACCGATGAACTGATTAGATTTTGGGGTCACAAGGTCAAAGGTCACAGGGCTCATTATGTATGCAAAAACAGCTCGTGATCGCATTATCATTAGAACAGATTGATGGATTCCTGCCAAACTTAGATCATGTATGTATCTTGCAGAGCAAATGAACTGAGTAGATTATGGGGTCATAAGGTCGAAGGTCAAAGGTCACAGGGCTCATTATGTATGCAAAAACAGCTCATGATCGCATTATCATTAGAACAGATTGATGGATTCCTGCCAAACTTAGATCATGTATGTATCTTGCAGAGCAAATGAACTGAGTAGATTTTAGGGTCATGAGGTCAAAGATCAAAGGGTCATATATGTATATGAGAAATTGCTTGTAATCACAATATTCTGAGAACCTTATAATGGATTACAATTGACGTTGAATTTGAAAAATTTCTTCTGTTTTGGTTTGTAAAGTTGCTCCATGACGGAGGCATCATTTTCGACTGCGCGCAGTCGAAGTTCCATCTAGTTCTTTATTTTTCTTATTTCGACCCACTTTTTTGTGAGCAAGATAACTTGAAAATGGTTTAATCAAATACCTTAAAATTTGGCACACATATGCATAGGCATAAGAACAAAACACAGAAATTTGTTCAACCTTGACCTTGACTGATGACGTCATCTAGGCGCCATTTTGTGAAATTTTCTGAAAATAAACTCTTGATCATATCTTCATAACCAAAAACCATTTCTCATTCATATTTATCATGATCAAGGTCAATATCCGTCCGGTCAATTTCAGGTCAAAAAACGCGCGCGTGCGCGTACGTCCGCGCGTCAATGCGCGCGCAAAATTTCAAAATGCTCAAAATCATCTCAAATTTATTTTGCATACGTTTCAAGTCATTTTAAGCATTTTATAAAAAATCGCGCACACGCGCATACGCACGCGTTTTCGCGCGTAACACCATTACACAACATAGAATCGCCATTTTTTTTTCTTCATGATATCAATCATATTTTTTCGAGGAATTTGATACCATGTTTATCTCTTTATGACCATTAATAACAAGATGAGCGTCAATTCAAGAAAAATGTCTATGCGCGCGAGCTCTTTTAATACATAGCATAATGGGCAAAAACATGCCTATACAAAATCCATTATAGCTCTTTGGAATGAACCGTGACCTTCAATTTTTGTTCATATTTAGATAGAGTGTGAGTGGAAGATATGATTCAATGTCTCATTTGGCCATTAAGTGTATCATGACATCATCATAATGGCCTTGGAACTCAAAATATGAATTTGCATATTATGAAGTCAGCATATTTATGTAAAATTGATTGTATCTCTGTAAATATTAATCGATTTTCTTCCAAATTTCGATATGATGTAGCTAAGACAATTCTCTACAAGCTCAATATCCACTATTTTTCATTTTGATCACGTCATCATAGTAAAAATTACGATTAAAGGGCACATATCAGAAATTTCTTAAGTTGCGTGTTAAGCCTAAGGAAGGTGAATTTCTTTCACATCATTAATCTATATGACATTGTTTTTGAGCAGTATCTCGCTTATTTTTGCTCTATTTTGTGTCAAATTTTAGTTGACCAGCCCACCTATACTTGTTCCAAACAAGTATTATATGTCTAGTTTCTTCATCTTCTTCTTCATCTTCATCTTCCTCCTCCTCCTCCGATTCTTCTTCGTCTTCATCTTCCTTTCCCTATTTCTTAAAGTAATAAGTCTTTTATCCTACAAAATGCACAGCAATGTGTAGAGGTTAATGCTCTAATACTGCGTGTGGGTAAATACATGCATCACACTTGGCATTGACGCGTGTAGAGGTAAGTCCCATAATCTCTTTGGGAGCGCTAACGTAAGCCTTTAACTTTAGGGCTTATTCAGCACAAAATAATCTTGAAATGAAATTTGTTCACATCAAACAACAAGGATCTTTGAGTTTCGCTGTATAAAACAAAGGATGCACATGTTCATGCATACATTAAATGATCTATCCGCTCTCGTTGAGGCTGTTTATGCATCCATCATATTCCAACTGACGGCTTCATACAGTAGATGCACACATCCTCAACTCGAGTGCGGATAGATTGTATAATAAAGTTATGTGCATGTATCTCTTGTATAATTCAAATCATATTTTAGATCATGAGAGGAGCATCGGGTGTAATAGATGACCCAAATTTTATGAATGTGTTAATTGGATATTCTAATTTTTCTCCATAATTATTTGTCACATTGAGTTGTGTTTTGTTAGTGTTCACATGTCAGATGAACCTTGGGCAATCACCAAAAACAGGCATACATGTATATTTGTTTTTGAATGCCCCGCTCTACGACTTAGAAAGTTGCCAATATTCTGCAGTTTCCAGAACAACATTTTAATAATTTGATCGTGCATGTATTATATTTTACATGTTACATACTTTATGAATGATATGTGGTCGATTTTGTGGAAATGTTTATGAGATACTTTCTGAAACCATTATATTTTCAACAAATTTTCTTGATGTTTTCCCCCATTGTAAAGTCGGTTCTGTGAGAAGGTATCAAAATATGCATTTGAATATTAAAAGAAGAGAGAAAATTCAATAAAAGAAATATGGATTTTATATCTAAGTCATACAAAACACGAGTTTATATTTGAAGTTTTTTTTTACAGTATTCAAAGTAAACAAATACAAGGGACAAATTCAGTTCATTCATTGTACCAGAATCCAATCATTTTATATACAGTTGCTGCATCATAGTACTTGCTTTTGAAGTACATGTACATTTATTTACAACGAGAGGATAGAATCTCTTTCTGTACAAAACATTACAAAACAATTTATATGAATCAAATGTGCAAACTGATTTGGAATAAATTCATTATCTTGCATACGACAAAAAGCGATTTGGAAGTACCCATTGTTAGTTTCCAATCCATAATCGATGTTATTACATGTTCTGAGATGGAACAGGCTTATACGATATATGTACACTTTGAATAGCTCACATTGTACGCTTCTGTTTATACAAAATAGCCACTTATTATTTCAAGCATTGGTACACATTATCATATTGATCAGTTTCAAGCAAAAAGACTTGGAGAGCTCATAACAAACAAATCATCATATATAAAAATGACTACTATTTCTTTATGATCTATCTTACAACATTGTTTACAGACTTACAGTTTGTCCGTTTGGAGCCAAAAGGACATTATCTCATATCCTTTAACACAGAGCTAAAGCTCCTCTGGCTCTCAACAAACATTATATGGAAGCTTCCAGCGTAAATTTGATCTACACTGTTAAGACTTGATTTTGAATCGGATGTTTCATGTTTAACAACAAAGATGGGGCAATTTGAATACATTGTATGACTCTAATAGAACAGCTGCCGCCCACCAAACAAAATTATCATATCTAAAACATTATACAGTTGAAACTCGTTATAACAGGGTCCTTGGGACCAATGAAATTACCTTGGGACATCAGGGGGGGAAAAGAATATATATATACCTCATATAAGTTAATACAGTAGAACCTCGTTATAATGAGGTCATAGAGACCATGAAAATTACCTTGTTATATCAGGGTGAAGAACGTAAGGATATTAAGAGCTGGGACTAGCAAAATCACCTTGTTTATATCAGGGCTCTTTATACCAAGGTTCCACTGTAGCAGAAAAGAAACATGATACACTGTACATCTATCCACGATTTGAACAAAGTTTGACCAAGTATGTCACAGGTTCATGTAACAATTTTGTTCAAAATGTAAGCAAGCAAAATTGCAAATCAGCAGGAACAGAATAAGAAAAGATAAGACACGGTAAACCACCGCAAAAAAAAATGGATGGCAACTGCGCACAACAAAGATCCTATGCAAATTCACTTACATGTAGCTCTGTGTTATAAGACACAGGATTATGAAGCGTCTTACACTTTACATCTTCATAAAACAACGGCTGCCAATTTGTCTAAGCAAAGTGATGAAACGAGGGCCAAGGTTGAATGAAATGTGTAAATATTCCCTCAAAGAAATCTTGATTCTTAGAAAATACAATAACCTCCAGTCAAATGAAAAAGATTGATTTCTACAAAGTCTAGTAAATACATTGTAGACTTCTGAAAAACTGCACTTTTAAATTAAGTTAGATTGAATTAAATATTTGCATAATGATTTGGATGGTCAATATAATTTGACATGATGCTTCACATTTTGCAGTTTTAATATAATAATGATAATTTGTTCTTTTATAGTGTATTTCTTGTCTGTTGACATTTCAATGCACTTTACATTTTTACAATATACATATAGAAAACAATGAAGTATACTACCCCAGAAAGAAAGGTACAAGGTTTGAAGTCTATATAAAACATGAATAAGATAACGACTTCATTGATCACATGAAAAAAGAAATCAAATTTTAAGGCTTATCATATATACGTGTAAAATGAATGGCAACTGCGAGCAACATATTCATAGCAAACATATTCACTGAGCTCTGTGTCATAAGACAGAGAAATTTGAATGGTATTACACTTTATATCAACTTTTCGTCCTTTTTTTAAATAAAGGCTGTAGTTTTGCCGTGCATATCTGAACGAGTATTTACACTGTACGTATATATACTGGAAGAGAGACAGGGAATGAGATTTTTTACAAACTACTCTCAACATCGAGCCCCGAGTTCGAGCACGACACTTCTTCAGACTCTGTCGGCCATCAGCTTCAGGAAGTCTATCGCCCTCATGGGGTCCTCGATGTTCCACTCCGCGCCGGCCAGGGCGAGGACCCTGCGACGTTTGCGAGGCGTTCCCGCGGCAAACGACGCCGCTGCGATGGAGCTCGTGTTGAATGTCTGGCTGAGGAAGGAGGAAGAAGCATTGAGCTTCTTGGTCTTGGTGCGGCGTTCGTCCATGGTGTGCTTGCGAGAGGTAAGCTTGTGGAGCGACGCGATCTTCTCCTTGGTCTTGGGACAAGAGAGAATGATCTGGAGAGAGAAAGGAGGGAATTTAAATGTAGATTAAAAATGGTGAGTCGGGTCCAAAACCTATTTTTTCAAGCACATGTGTTGGACACGACTATTGGAGGGGCGGGCGCCTTTAAATGTCGAAACAGATATATGGCACCATACAAGTCAAGTGCTGTGGATCATCACTTCCTACAGCATTAGATCACAGAAAAGTTCTAAGTAGACGTTTGCTAACCATGAGTCCTAAAGTTAAGTAGACTGTAGCACCCAGCAAGGAATGTGTAAATGAGTTGTACATACTGGTATCTAAACAAGCCTTAAAGCCCCTCTACACTACTTTGGCCAGGATGGATTAGACCGCCCTGCATGGTCACTGGCAGGTGGTTATCTCATCAACTCGGCTCTCAATTAACATAAGCAAAAGGGGATCATGGGGGAATCAACGGGTACTGCTTAGCCATTGTTTACTATATAGAAGGCGCAAGTAGCTTTAACAGATACACAAACATCGAATCATAGATTAGAACTCACCTGTGCCTCAGTGGTATCTTGAAGCAGCTTTCCGAGGATGACGCACGTCTTGCAGAAGATGAGAGCGTTCTTCTCCCGGTAGATCTGAAGAAGGTCAAGCAGGGTAGTGACGGCTTCCTCTGCGTCAAGCACTGCATGCTGGGTAGAATCGTGCTAGATGATTGATGATGAAAGAGAAGAGATTGAATTGAGGATAAATTATGCCAAAGTTCAAACCTAAGATTTTAATAGTGCATTTATGAATTATCTAATGGTCTTGGAAGCGCATCGTGGCATTGTATCATAATGTGATATGCGCTATACCAGAACGATTTATTAACATTATTTGACTTGGTTCATACTAGACAGAGTAACATGTTTCCAAATCCCTTCCTTTATCATTTGTTATATCACTGCCTTTTTCGTGATTATTGGGGGGCAGAAGGGGTTTTGGCATACCGTAAATCTACGTGTATACGGCGCACTTTTTTTCCGTCGGCAAAAATCAAAAGTCGGGGGTGCGCCGTATACACAGGTACAGGATATTTTGAGTCCTCAAAATGCCACTTTTTAGTGGTTTTCGAAAATCTCTGTGTCTCAACATGAATTACATAATGCAAATAAAGAATAGGATCTATTATTTGAAGTTAAACTACGTTCCTAATTTGAAGGGAAGAGAGTTTTTTTTTTTTTTTTTTTTTTTCAGTCACGATAAATTATGCCCCTTCACAAAGCACTTTGCCGGCCGAAGCTCTCCCATGTCTTCAGCTCACTCACCTGTATCATGCAGCTCACTCACTCAAGCAACTCACGAAAACTAGCCTGTCCAAATTTCTGTTTGGACTCGCGAGGAATTTTTTTCTGTCATCTTTAGTTTTAAAAACAACATTGTTACTAGGTCCAACTTAGTTCACAAACACTTCAACTGTGCCTCGTAATAAAATGAAAGTATTTTCGAACACTGAAATGAGCCGATCTGATCTGGTTAACAAAAAAGCCAAAACAGCCCAAAAAGCTTTTGTGTGGCTTTTTTGGCTTTTTGTTAACCAGATCACAGCGGCTCTCATTTCAGTGTTCAAAATACTTTTATTTTATTACGAGGCACAGTTGAAGTGCTTGTGAACTAAGTAAGACCTGGTAATAATGTTTTTTTTTTTTTAAACTATATTGACAGAATTTCTTTTGGCAGAATTTTTTTCCCCCAATTTTTTTTTTTTTTTTTTTTTGTCTGCAAAATAGGGGTGCGCCTTATACACAGGTGCGCCTTATACACGGAGATTTACGGTAAGGAGAGGAAAATGAAATTGAATTTGGAATGTCCCAAATGCCAAATTCTCACATAAAATGGGGAAATGGGAAAAAAATGATGAAATAACACTGCAGCAATATAAATTTACTGAGTTTCAACACAGATAGAGAGACAAGTATGCTTAGGGAGCTTTGCGGCATGCAGCCACTTTTTACATACATGCCAACCTTCCACTGCCAAAAGCAGGAATATCTCAAGGCAAAATTAGAAAGGCAGTCTATTTTGTATACTTTCCACACAGAATATTTCAGAAAAAGTGAGGAATCTAGGGTTCAAAACAGTAGCTTGAAGGCCAAAATAGGAAGGAATGGTTGGCAGCTATGTAATTGAAAGAATTGGGTTTCCACGCAGAGTTTTTTTTTTCCGGCTCTTTATGGAGCGAGTGTGAATGAGGCCTACCTTGGTGATGTTGAGAAGAATCTTGACGATGATCTCAATCATCTCCATGCACGGCACGCTGCGGTTACAACCCCGGACCAGCGCATACAGGACCGGAACGGCACCGGCTTCGACCAGACGCTGGCAACAAATGGCCGACAGGCGAGACACAACCTCTGAACAAGACAAAGCAAGGGTTTATTAGTAATGGGGAACTTGGATGGGTCGTAGCAATAGGCTTCATACTTATTTATCTGTTTGTGTCATATAAAAAAAGGAAGCTCTGTCAGCATATAAAAATATCTGGTAGCAAAGACAAATTAAATTTTCATAAAGGAGACAAGATTTTAAAAGGCATAAAATTTTGATTCAAATCATTCATATTTTCTATTATCAAGGAGATTTCATGTTCTTGATGTGGAATTTGTAAAAAAATCATAAAAAATGTTTAAATTTTCACTTTTGAAGGCTACAAATGGCTCTCCATAATTTATAAGTCCCACTAAGAATTTAGGATCTTTGTGAAACACCCCCTAGGTTTCAATTAAGTTATTTTGAACATGTTTGTCCATGGATCTTTTTTTTTTTTATGAACTCACCTAGACTGATGAGCGTCTCTAAGATGCGATGCATGCTCCTGTAGTGCAGCAGGTAGTCCAAGGCAGTGGCGGTGCGGTTACAAAGCTTCTTCTCCTCGGTGACGTTCCGATTGGCTCGCTGGCATCGTGCCCGGGCCGCGCTGACCTTCTTGCTCTTGATGCTACACCTTAAACGGTGACCTCGCCAAAGAGCCTGCATGGGGTAAAAGGTCAATCCATGAGATATTAAGCAGTGTGATCATAACAACAACAAAAATTATATACAGTAGGCTTGCGGGTGCACCATGTGAGAGAGAGAGAGGATTGAGGAGTCCTGAAAAGGACTCTGACTCTGTAATCTTTCTAAGGGGTGTGTAGTCCTGAAAAGGACAGTTTGTTATCTTTCTTAGCTTATAGTTCTATGGAGAAAAATTATCTTGAGAGGATTATGATTGTTTAACCAGAAACTTTCAAGCGTGTAAAATGTTTGTCAATTCTTGCAAGTATTTGGGGGAAGTTTCATGCTGTGGAATGAACGAATCTGACACAACAATGTAGTTTTTGGACTTGTGACAGCTTCTTTCCCCTGAAATTGAAACTTGCTCTCATATTATAAGATAATGAAAGTTTCATGTCTCAAATTTTTCTGGTGTTACAGTACTTATAGCCATTTTTTGAAAGCAAATATTCTCATAATCTTAAATAATATTGCATTCCCCAATCAAATATAATTTGTAGTGTGACTTTATGCAACTTTGATTGTTTCTTTTTATAAACATGTATATATTCATGAATGTTTTGCATTTAAAAGTGATTTTCGTATTACTAAATCAGTTATTATTATTGTTGTTGTTTTTTTCTCATAAAATAATAATTCATAATAATTACTTTTACAGGGGGGCTTACACCCTACAAGCTCTGCTTTTTAGTCGGCCCTCCTTCCCTTTCAATTTCATGTTTTTTGTTTTTTTAATGTATTGTATTGTGCAAACTGATCTATGTATATGAATATGTGAATATGTTAAAAAGTACCATCATTGTAAATATGAACAATTTAAAGAGGAAAAATAAATGAATTGAATTGAATTGAATAACCTATTTGGGGTGACTGAAATTGGTTAACACTATCATGAATCCAGAAAGGGGTCTTACCTGCATTTTAAGTGCAGCTGAGTGCATCTTCTGGACCTGTCGCTTAGCAAGCCAGACCCTAGCAACGGACTGAAGCCGGGTCGCAGCAACGTTCTTCCTGACGAGATATTGCTTTGCTGCCCTCTGTAGGACAAGTGCCGCAGCTCGGAGCTTCTGGAACCGCAGACGCAAAAGCTTGGCTCTCATCCAGGTCTGAATGGTGGTGATGGCGTCCATCTTTAGCTTGAAAGCCATGCGGAGGCGGAAGTTACGGACGGCCCTCTGGAGTCGGATGACAGACAGGTGTGCCTTGGTTCGGTCCGCAAAGGCCTGGAGTGTTATCAGTCTTGCTTGACGTTGGGCCTATGAAAACATAAAGGAAATTATGGTTATTGAAGATTTTCAACAGTAATGATTCGAGTTCTAAAGGTCAAAGGGTCTTCTGAGACATTGTTTGTTTTATGTAAACAAAAAAGATGAAGTTTTTTTCTAGAATATCAAAAGAGGACCTGTAATGCTACATAAAAGAGGAGATGTAAACCTCTAATTTGCATCGATTCCTAAAGAGTTTCGTAAATAAGGAGATCTTGGCTGAAAAAGCACTATACTTTTCTTTTTCTCCCTTTCTCTGCTTGTATTCTTGTCATTCTTCCATTTTGCGGCGTAAGAAATCTTTTCATTAATAAAAATTATAACCAAAAAGAGACTTATTATTATTATTATTACCTCAAGGTGTTTCCTGGTTTGGTACCCCCTAACATGACGTTGGATGCACATGGCTGCTTCCTTCTCCCTCACCATGTTTGCAAAGCACCTCCTAGCCATTGCACCCCTGGCTCTTGCCTGCATCTTGATCACATGGCACCGCAGATTCCTATACCTACAGCACTGCATGTACCCTCTGAACGCCGCCTGAAGTGTGATAGTTGCACCTCGTGCCATGTGGTACTCTTTCTGGGTTACCCGAGCGAGGATGGTGGCCCGGTAACGCCTCTGTATCACAATGGCTGCACCCCTGATGGTTTGGTACCGTCGGCGTTGCACCATTTGCCTGTAGTGGGATTGGACGCAGATGGCAGCTTGGCGGTGCTTAGAGTACCTCCTCTCTGCTATGCAGCGCCGTAGGTGAGATTGAATGACGATGGCAGAACTCTTCTTCTGCAGGTAATCTCTTCTGGTCTTCTTTGTTTCAAGGTACCCCCTGGTGTGCTTCTGAAGCACACAGACAACAGAGTACACCTTCTTGTAGGATTTCTTTGCCAAGTACATCCTGCAAATAGCCTGGATTTTAATGGCAGAGCTACGCTGTTTCAGATACATTCGCCTACTAAGATGCATCCTGAACATGGACTGTATGCTACGAGCTGCTCTATGTTTTGCAGCCAAACGCCTTGCCGTCAAGCCTCGGTACACACTCTGGACAACCACAGCTGCAGATTTCATGGCAGCGTACTCACGACACACCTTCTTCCCAACTAGGTATGCTCTAATCCTTGTCTGAAGCAGGATGATCATCATCCTCTCTTGGTTGTACTTCTGTTGTTGCCTGAAGCTACGGTAGGCACTTTGTATGATAGTAGCTGCCCTGATGGATTTCTTGAGGGCTTTCCTGGTCAAGAAGCCTCTTACAGCTGCTTGGAGTGTGATACAGGCACCCCTGGTGATATGGTACTTCAGAGTTTCTACCTGGCAAGACTTCGTGGCTCTAAATCTTCTCTGAAGGACAACAGCTGCCTTCTTAAGACTCAAGTAATGCTTCCTGGCAATGAACTGTCGCACAGTGGCCTCGATCTTTGTCGCTGCAGCGTGCTCCAGAGCTATTCTCCTTCGAATACAAAGACCACGGTAGACTGCTTGCACAGTTATGGTAGCCCTCTTGAGGTTGGCGTATTCTTCCTGGAATTTCTTGGCAAGTAGGTGTGCTCTCCACTGATCCTGCAGGACATGAATGGCATGCAAAGTTTTCTTGTAGCTTTGAACGGCTCTGTGGCATCTGTAGAAGGACTGAATGCGGGTGGCTGCTATGTGCTGCTTCTTGATAGACTGGCGGACCAGGAATGTCCTCGCCGCAGCCTGTATGGTGATGACAGCACCTCTCTGGATATTGTAACACCTTACTTGCTGGTCCCTGAGAGCATTTGCCCTCCATTGCCTCTGGATTGCTGTTGCAGCAACTGTCCTCTCCTGCCTAAACCTCTTGGCATTGACAAACCCAAGGTATCCCCGGATCATAGCTTGGATTTTAACTGCAGATTGTTTCTTGGTCACAAAAGCCTTCCTCTCTCTCTGGCAACGATAGAATGCCTGGATCTTGACGGCTGATGATCGCTGGAGGATGTAATCTCCACGAGTCCTCTGCCCGAGGTGTAAAGCTCTGAAACGCCTTTGGAGAACAAGGGCAGCATTGGAAATCTTCTGGTACCCGATGCGCTGGACGTACCCTCTGAAGCATGCTTGGATTTTGGTTGCCATTTTGTGCTGTCTGTGGAGCGCCCTTCTTGCAATAAGACCTCTGAAAGCAGCCTGTATGGTGACAATAGCTCCAACCATCATGAAGTACTCCTGCTGTACTTCTCTACCAAGCCTCAAAGCCCTAAAGTGCTTCTGCAGAACCCTGGCAGCATGGCACACTTGCAGGTAACGCTTCCTTCTGACAAATCCTCTGAACAAGGCTTGGATCTTAGTGGCTGAAGAGTGCTGCAGAGTCAGGACCTTGCGCTGGTAGTGACCGCGATAAGCAGCTTGCAATGTGACGGCAGCACCTCTCATTATGTTGTATTCCTTCTGGATTGCTTGAGCAAGTTTGTGGGCACGGTATCTTGTCTGGAGGACCACTACTGCTTTGCAAACGGATGAATACCATCCTTTGGTGACAAAACCTCTAAATGTGGCTTGAATCAGAGTGGCAGCGAAATGTTGCCTGGCAAGAGCCTTACGTTGAAGGTGTCCACGATAAGCTGCCTGAAGCGTTATAGCAGCACCTCTCATTATATTGTACTTCATACAAATTCTCTTACTCAACAGCTGGCCACGGAACCGTTTCTGAACGACCATTGTAGCGTTGCAAAGAGACACATATGATCTACGTGCCTGATAGGCTCTCACTGCAGCCTGGATGAGAACAGCAGCCCGTCTCTGTTTGGCCAAGACTTGCCTTTGACTGCAACCACGATATGCGGCTTGAAGGGTGATAGCTGCTCCTCGCTTGATATTGTAGTCCCTGCAAACTGCTCTACCAAGCTGAAGGCTTCTGTAGCGGGTTTGAAGTACAAGTGTTGCTTGCTGAAGCTGCAAGTACCGAGATCTGGCTATGAATCTCTTAAAAGATGACTGTACTAGAGTGGCTGCCTGGTGTTGTCTTGAAAGTTCTTTCCTCTGGGCATAGCCCCTATAAAGTGACTGGATGGCAATGATGCCAGCTTTGGTCTTCTGGAATGACTCCCTTGTTTCCCTTGCAAGAATATGAGCTCGCAATCTTGTCTGGAGAACACCAACTGCTTGTTTTAAGCTAGAATATCTTTTCCTGGCTATGAAGCACTTAAAGTTTGCCTGGATGGTCACTGCAGCTGCCTGCTGGGCATTCAACATCTTTCGGGCAGCGTATCCCCTGTACAATGCTTGGATGGTTATTATCCTACCTCTTGCAAGATAGTACTCTTCTAAGCAGGCCCTTCCCATTATCGAAGCCCTAAAACGAGTCTGGAGGGTACGGACTGCCCGTTGCACCCTCGTATAACTGCGATGTTGAAGGTTTCCGCGAAACCTAGCTTGAATGACCACTGCAGCTGATTTCTGATGAAGGAAGATTTTGCGCTGGACTTGTCCACGGTACAGAGATTGGAAAAGGATCGCCGAACTGCGCTTTGCTTTGTAGTCTTGTGTGAGCTGCAGCATCAGCATGCGTGCACGGAATCGAGTTTGCAGGACAATGGCTGCGCTTCTGAGTTGAATGTACTGCCTCCTGGCCAATCTCTTGCGGATTTCAGCCTGGACAGCGATGGCTGCGGTTCTCTGTCTGAGGTACCACATCCTCTGGACATGGCACCTGAAGCTAGCTTGCATAGTGATGGCTGCTGCTCTCAGACAACGATAGTCTGCATGCAGTTGGCGCCCAGTAACCAGAGCGCGGAAACGCCTTTGCAGGACGATTGTTGCAGACCTCTTTTGGGTGAAATCCTTGCGAGCGAGGTAACATCGTGTAGATGCTTGTAGGGTGATGACTGCAGCTCTTGTTCGTTGGTACTCCTTCTTTTGAAGATATCCTCGGAATGCTGCTTGGAGTGTGATGATGGCACCGCGGGTGTAGCAGTAGCTCAAGACAGCTTGTTTTGTTTGAAGCACTGCTCGGAATCGCCTCTGCAGGATAACAGTCGCTTCCTGCAACTTGATGTATCTCTGCCTGGATAGGCGGCACCTGACTGCAGATTGAAGTTTGATAGCTGCTGATTTCTTTTGCAAGAACTCTCTCCGGGCAAGGTAACCTTTCCATGTAGCCTGTAAGGTGATGGCTGCACCCTTCGCAATGCAGTAGTCACTACGCAACCTCCGTCCCAGAAGAATTTCTCGATATCTTGTCTGAAGGACTACGGCTGCCTGTCGAATCTGCCTGTAGTTCTTCTGTGCTAGGTATCCTCGTACGGCAGATTGCAAAACAACGATATTGCGTTTGGTTTGGATGAAGCGATATCTCTCTTGGTAGCAGCGTACTGCAGATTGGATGGTGATAGCTGCTCCTCTTTGAATGTTATAATCTCTGCAAACCCGTCGGCCAAGCAAAACTGCACGATATCTTGTCTGCATGACTACAGCTGCCTGTCGAATCTGCCTGTAG
This sequence comes from Strongylocentrotus droebachiensis, assembly GCA_035222895.1. NCBI lineage: Eukaryota > Metazoa > Echinodermata > Echinoidea > Camarodonta > Strongylocentrotidae > Strongylocentrotus > Strongylocentrotus droebachiensis. The sequence continues at coordinate 19,711 of JAVYIG010015899.1, read as the reverse complement.
TTTTTCTGTGCTAGGTATCCTCGTACAGCAGATTGCAAAGTAATGATGTTGTGTTTGGTTTGGATGAAGCGCTGTCTTTCCTGGAAGCAGCGTACTGCAGATTGAATAGTGATGGCTGCTCCTCTTGTAATATTGTAATCTCTGCAAACCTGTCGTCCAAGCAAAACTGCACGATATCTTGTCTGCATGACTACAGCTGCCTGTCGAAGCTGCGTGTAGTTCTTCTGTGCTAGGTATCCTCTCGCAGCAGCTTGCAGAATGATGATGTTGCGTTTAGTTTGGATGAAGCGCTGTCTCTCCTTGTAACAGCGTGCTGCAGACTGGATAGTAATAGCTGCTCCTCTTTGAATGTTATACTCTCTGCAAACCTTTCGTCCAAGCAAAATTGCACGATATCTTGTCTGCATGACTACGGCTGCCTGTCGAATCTGCCTGTAGTTCTTCTGTGCTAGGTATCCTCGTACAGCAGATTGCAAAGTGATGATGTTGTGTTTGGTTTTGATGAAGCGCTGTCTCTCCTGGTGACAGCGTGCTGCAGATTGAATAGTGATGGCTGCTCCTCTTTGAATGTTATACTCTCTGCAAACCTGTCGGCCTAGCAAAACTGCTCGATATCTTGTCTGCATGACTACGGCTGCCTGTCGAACCTGTCTGTAGTTCTTCTGCACTAGGTATCCTCTCGCAGCAGCTTGCAGGATGATGATGTTGCATTTGATTTTGGTGAAGCGCTGTCTCTCCTGGAAGCAGCGCACTGCAGATTGGATGGTGATGGCCGCTCCTCTTGTAATGTTGTAATCTCTGCAAACCTTGCGGCCAAGCAGTACAACACGGTAGCGAGTCTGCAGAACCATTGCTGCCTGTCGGAGCTGTGTATACCTCCTCCTGGACTGGACCCCTTTGACATGGGCCTGGATAAGAACAGCGCTGTTCTTCAGCCTCATGTAAGACGCCCTCTGTTGGTGACCTCTGAATGCAGCCTGGATTTTCACAGCACTTCTGATCCTATGCACATCTCTTCTACCCAACCTTCCTCTGTAGACCTTCTGCATGACAACCGAGGCATCCCTCAAGGCGCAGTACTTGGCCCTTTGAGCTTCACCCTTGACCTTCGACCTGTACAGAGCCTGCATCTTGATGACAGTCCCTCTAAGCTTCCTAAAACCTTCCACGGCACAGTGTCTCCTGTAATGAGTCTGGAGGATAATAGCAGCAGATCGTTGTCTCAGGTACATCTGTCTCGCATGGTAACCTCTCCAGACCGACTGGATAGTGCGCGCTGCCTTCATTTGCTCAATCATTCTACGGACCTGTAATGAATAAAGATAAGAAACTTTAAATACATGTAAGCTATATCCAAAATATTTCAGCCATTTTTAAGCTAACAGTTGCAATCTTTTGCATGGATTTAAATGATGTGGTACAGACATTTCTAATAAACTGTATCGAAACAATATCATTTTGTATCAACAACAAAAAAAAAAACAAAAAAAATGTGAAAGCTAATAAATGGAATTTCAAAACTAAAACGGACTTGAACAATATGAATAGAAGAGAAGGAAAAGAAGAAGTGATATGTGCTTTCATTTGAACAAAGGTATTTCCTCAAGCGTACATGAACAGGTAATCTACAGTGCCTGCTTTCAATTGATACACAAAAATAAAGATTTTTTTTTTTTAATTAATATTTATACAGCAAAGCCACTGTATCAAACTTGATACATAAAATCTGCCAAAAGATTCTCTTCATTTCATATCTAAATGAATTAAAGAACAATATATACAATGAGTTTTAAAAATCCTGTCTAAACTAGTTTAGCCAGGAGGGATTAGACCTCCCTGCAAGGTCACTGGCAGGTGGTTATCTCATCAAATCAGCTCTCCATTAATAAGTAAAAGGGATCATGGGAGACCAACAGGCACCGATTAGACATTGTTTGCTATACAGAGGGTGCAAGTAGCTATAAGTAGTGCAGTAGGGCTTTAAAAAAAAGAATGAATAAACAAAACGAGACAACCTACCAGAATTCCTCTCCACATAGCCTGGACTCTGACCGACGCCCTTCTGAGTTTGACGAATCTCTCCCTGGCCGTCCTCATGCCTTGCCGCGAGCGATACCAGCCCTGAATCATTGAGGCGGCATGCTGCATCCTAACGACCCTCGTCCTGGTCACATGACCCCTGATAGCTGATTGGATGACGGTGGCAGCGCGGTGCTGGCGGGAAACGTCTCGTCTGAGCAGGAAACCTTTGACAGCAGCCTGAAGTTGGAATCGAAAGAGGAAATTTGAATACTCAGGCAAATTTAGAGCTGCCATACCTAATTGCAAGAGAAGTAACAGCATGAATTATAACACTCGCTGGTTGTGCAAATAAAACCTTATACTATAGCTTAGAAACATAATTAAAAGCATGGATTGGAATACTCTGATGATTTGGTGCAAATAAAAACCTAGTACTGCAATGGGAGTTTGAAGCATAAATTTGAAAACTCAAGCTGGATCTGTAAAAACATTTTACATTTAAGGTGCCAAGAAATATAGTACTTTTTAAATCATCAGTGTCTGTTATCATTATCAACTTCATTATCATTTTGTGTTTAACATTTTCATGAATTCTAAGTTATCTCAAGAAAAGTTGAAATATCCAAACCCAATGGGGGACGTTTCACAAAATTTGTCATCAGTGACAAATGACAGTTTTTGTTATAAGCTACTCAAATCCTTGCTTCTGATTGGTTATCAGTAAATTTGTCACTGATTTTTGTCATTTGTCATTGAAAAAAGGCTTTGTGAAACACCCCCCAGAAATATATCCCAGACTCCCTTTATGGTGAAAAGAAATAATCACCTGTATCACAGTGGCAGCCTGGGCTTGCTTCCTGATGGCTAGTTCTTGGCGTAGTCTCTTGGCCGTCTGCTTGGCTAGGAAGCCTCTGATGGCTGACTGGATGGTGAGGACTGCTCCACTGATACGCTCTCCACGACGCTTCAGGAGGAATGCCCTCAAGGCAGATTGGATCTTGCTTGCTGCTTTCTCTCGGACCTAAACATACGCGTGGTAATAACAGAGAAGAATCAGCATCAGCAAGAAAGGAAATAACTTACATATAGAAGGAGGAGGTTTATAAATGGGAGTAAAGGATATATAGGTAGAATAGGAAGGGGTATAACTTGGTATAAAACTTGTTATGCTAAGTTCATATAACAAAGACAGTCTGGCTTCTAATCCTCTCCCAATCCATATTTTTCTGCCCATGCCCACATATATTTGTTAGGCTTTGATGTGGGAGAAAAGTTCTTTTTTTGTTTTTTTGTAATAAGGTCATAAATCCAATACTACAGCACATTTTTACAATACGTTTCAGTCTACATATATGTAAAGCAAGGACAAAAGCAAATTTGGTACAAAAATTAAGTTGGAAATGGCAACAAGCGTGTAGCAGCCATCTTGCAAAACTGTAAGAATATCAAACTACATGGGACCCCCTCCTCTTCTTTTTTAAATCCCGTCTGTACTAGTTTGGACAGGAGGGATTAGACTACCCAGCAAGGTCACTGACAGGTGGCTATCTCATCAACTCAGCTCTCAATTGTTTGGAAGAAAATAAATGTTCATTTGAATTTGAATTTGAATTAACAAAAAGAGGATCATGGGGGACCAACGGGCACCGCTTAGCCAATGTTTGCATTATAGAGGGCACAAGTAGTGCAATGGGGCTTTAGGTCATATCTCAAAGACAACCTGACTTCTCCTCTCCCAGTCCATATTTTCTGACCATCTTATTTTTTGTGCTTTGACATGGGACAAAAGTTGTTTTTTTAATAAGGTCAAGAATCCAATGGAAGAGCACATTTTTTTCTCAACATGTTTGAGTCTACATAGATGTAAAGCAAGGACAAAAGTAAGTTTGGTACTAAAATTGAGTTGGAAATGGCAACAAGCGTGTAGCAGCCATCTTGCTTAACTGTAAAGATATCAAACAACATGGGACCCTCTCCTCTGTAGACCTTCTGCATGTCAACCGCGGCATCCCTCAAGGCACAGTACTTGGCCCTTTGAGCTTCAAAAACAAGGAAAAGAAACCTGGGAAGTGTTTTTTCATAGCCAAAATATACCCTGAGACTAAAAACTGGAACCACCTCCTCTTCATTTTTAAAAACAAGGATAAGACACTGGGGGAGTGTTTTTCCTAGCCGAAATAAACCCTGAGACTAAAACTCACCAGCCTCATGTTCTGTTCCCTCCTGAGGTGGTGGGCCCTCCAGGCCAGCTGGATGGTGCGTGCTGCCCTTGTCTCCTGCCTAAGGTCCAGGAGGCGCGCGCAGAGGTATGAGACGTAGGTGATCACCACCTTCTCGTCCGGGATGGTGTTGGACATGTCCGCCGATCGCACCATCATGGGGACCCCGCCCAGCTCGTTGACCTTCTCATAGAGGAGCTTGAAGTTCTGGCGCTCGTTGGCCAGGAGCTTTTCCTGGTCAGTTTCTTTGCCAGTACCTAGGGAATGGTGAAAAATGGAAGATGGTTTTGTGAATGACACAGATGTCAATACTAGAAAACATGTCGAATATTCCCTGACCTGCTGAGGTTTATATTTTCAATTTTCATATTGCTGTTTTCATTTTTGGGCGCCCATCTGTTCAGGCTTTGCAAGTATGTAAGGCCTTGCCTTCCCCGTAGTCTTCCCTGTTAATTTTTTTTTTTTTTTCTAGATTATCCTTTCTGTATATGTGACCAACAAATTGCATGTACCTCGTTCTTATTGTTTTGATAAGTAATGATTTTATTGTTGAATATGGATGTTATATTGAAATAATGACAAACGCTTGGAACCTACTTGGTGAGAACGTGTGGGACCAGGTTCCATCAAAGCTGTTGCAGGACGAGTTTAGATCATCCTCCCGCTCCTCCCTCTGGAACTGCATGAGGGTGGTATCCTGGTTAATCCTCTCGTAGGGGAGCAGGGAGGGGTGGTAGTGGTGGATCAGGAGGCACAGGGCACGCCCATCACAGAAGGACACAGTGAAGTTCTCGATCTAAGTGAAAAGAAAAAGAGTAAATGGATAAAAAGAGTGTTTGTGTTATTGGGTTTTTACAGACGTGTATAATAATAATAATATGGTTATTTATATAGCGCCGGTATCCGCCAGGTTCTGACGCTCATGGCGCTTTACACATATTACCCTGGTCGTAGCCGAGCTGCCAAAGTAACTAGCGCTCAAGCATATCAGGTATCAATCAGATAGGCACGTAGCCAGAGTTCAATGTTTGGGGGGAGCACAAACATGTAATCGATCGACGTCCTGGAGAGGGGTCTAAAAAAGTTCAATCGATCTTGGAAATTGTGCCCCCCCCCCCCCCCCCCCGTGGCTACGTGCCTGCAATCGAATATGATGATATATCATAAATGCTAAATTCAAATAATAGGAGCATAGAGCAAGGTGAGAGAGAGAGAGAGACAGTAGTAGGGACAAAAAGAAATAAAGGAGTCCCAATGCTTATAATAATTTTATCAATTTATTGGCGCAGCTACTATATATATAAACAGTGCTATATTACAGACAAAAAATCAAAACTATTCTAAAGCTATGAAACAAAGTGTGTTTTCAACAAAACTTTGAAGACGGCAACAGACCAAGGCTTTCTTATGTCTAGGGGCAGGTTATTCCAAAGCAGTGGCACAACTGAAAGCGCAATCTCCAAGAGTTACTTTTGTTATGGTGGGAGTTAGCTTTAGAGCAGCTTGTCCTGTGTACTTTGCAAATACAGTGCATATGGATGTGATTTAAAAGATAATAATTTGAGGCTTGACTATTCAATGTTTTGAAAACCAATGTTAACTCAAATAAAATATATAAAATCCTTGACGTACCTGTAGGTCGTAGAAGGAGCAGACTGCCTTGCACCAGTCCATGAGCAGCATGAGTTGAGGGCTCTTGAAGTAGAGGTGGGGGCCGTCTAGGCTGGGGTGGGAGGGGCCGTGGTTGCCCCCCTCCTTCAGGGCGCTGATCTTCTCCTTCAGCTTACGGTTCTTAGTGAGGAATGCAATCTCCTCGCGGATGTGCTCGTCATTCAGCATCACCCCCACCTGAACAGATTGCAAGACAAAAAGGACAAATTAAGAATTTAGAGATTATGACATTGAAATGCAGTCAACTAGTCTATAGCGACCGCCCAAAAGAAACACAAAAAGTGGCCTTTGTAGACAGGTGGTCACTAAAGCAGGTTTGACTGTATCATGCTTTTTTTTTCATGTATCACATCTGTTAATTATTCCTATGACAAAATAGGTTTTATTGTTCTAAGTTCCGAGTACTTTTCTTGGAGAAGAGAAAGGAATTGAAATAGATTTGCAATTTCTGTCTATCAAATTTATACTGAATTTTTTATAGAAATCATTGATGGAAAATTAGCTTTCCTTAGAATACAATCCAGTTGATGCATATGTATCAATTTATAATCATCTGAAAAAAGTCTAATTTCATTACATCTTTTCCAAGCTTTTTACTTTTTTGTCTACATTCCAAAAGTTGCGATTAGTGCAATATACACAAAATACATTCATTAAAACTAGCTTTAACAAAATCAATAACAATACACTATCCTATGCAGATTTTTGAACAAGAAAGTACATGTACATGCAGTGGACTGCCATTAACTCTTAAGCTGCCACCCATACAATGCACCCAGTGCCACAGTGCTAATCTCTATTGTGCCAGCAACAAAGCCCCTGCGTGCCAAGTTAATTTTAGGGTTGGTTCAAGTGCGTGTTTTTAAAATCTTTACTATGTTTGATCCACTATAACTTCTCATTCGTATGTTGTATAAACAAACATTGTACATGAGAGTTGTAGGAAATTTCACCCTTTTTCCATTGATACCAATATCATTTCATGAATTTGTAATTTTGCTGAAGTAAATAAGCACTATCAGTGAGTTGTCGAACCAATCCAATGCGATGGGGAGGCATAATGATGATATATGATATCAAAAACAAATCTCTAAATTACTCGAGAAAATCCAATCTGACTGTTGTATACAAAGACGCGTAATCCAAAGCCGATAATCTGATGCACGCGACGGTACTTTCAATAGCGCTGCAAAAGCACTCAACACGGTGCAATGGGCATGAACAATAACTGTTATTACATCTGCGCGCTAGCGCGCACGAAGCACCGTAGCGGTGGCTCGCTAGCATGAACGTGGCTTTCAATCGATAGCACGCTCGCGTGCACATGGCACTATAATAATAGCGCGCTAGCAGTCTCATGGCAGTGTAAGAGTTAACCCCCTTATCAAGAGTTACTCTTGTATTGCACTCATGAATCAATGAATTGCTTCAAAATAAATGTAGCTTACCTGATAATGAAAGATGATACGCCAGAGCAGCTCTAGGGTCTTCTCCCTGTGACCATCTACGATCACTCTCTCATTCAGACCGCCTCCTAAAAGAAATTGAAGCGAAGGAGACATACAATTACGTCATGGATTCACAAGTTTCCTATTGCAAATCCTTGTGCCACAAAAAAAAAAAAAAAAAAAAAATTAAATACATAATATTTATAGAAGCAAAAGATGGCAGGATCACAAAACTGCCAACCTTGTGCGACCAAAAAAATGGACCATGATGGCCCAAAAAAGGAATACTTTATAACAAAACTTACAACCATGCGGGACACACTTCCAATGCAGAAATGTCCATTCCTCATGCTGTTTTTTCCATATTAGGACCTATAGTTTACAAGTAAGTATATTTTGTTGTTATTTTGGTATTATCAGCGTTTCATTCTTTTTAAGAATATTTTTCTCTTCAAGTATGTTTTAACCTTAGTTTTCTATTGAATTTTTGATCAAATCAACATTTTAGGGCAGTTCTTTGACATGCGGTATGTAAAAAAAAAAAAAGAAGAGTTCAAAAAAAATTATGATTAAAAAAAAAGAGTATTTTATGAAGAAAAAAGTACTACCGTAATTGGGAGGAAAAAATTGAATAATTCTGGGTAAAACGTAATGGTTGGCAGCTCTGCATACCTGACAATTGTGTGTAAATTGGTAGAAAAGCAAATTATAATACATGTTTTGTTTTTTTTGTTGAAAAATCCTGTCTTGTTTGCTACCTTCCACGTTGATGCCTCTTTCCTTGAGCATCTTGAAAGCTGACTCTACGTTATGAATCTTCTGCAGTCTGCTGATGGCCGGTACGCGAAGCTCCCTGGACAGCGTCCAGTTCTGGGTCAACAGCTCTACCACGCGTCTGGAGAAGAGAAAGAAAGAAAATAAGTTCATGAAAAAATTGCTAACATGGAAATGTGAATAAATGACATTAAAGCCTCACTGCACTACTTATAGTTACGTACCCCTCTCTATATAGCAAACAATGCCAACCAATGACCATTGATCCCCCATGATCCCCTTTTTCTTATCTTAATTGAGAGCTGATTTATTGAGATAGCCACCTGTCAGTGACCGCGCAGGGAGCTCTAATCCCTCCTGGCCAAACTAGCAAAGATGGGCTTTAATGGTTACCAATGACCTTAAAAAATTACTTGCCTACAGCTACAAATATCATTTTTTTGAATAAAAATAAATCATTAAGCTTTCTATGGATTGCGGAGTATGAAAAATTAAAGGATAACATAAAGCCCAGCGCAGTGTACCCAAATTGGACTTGGGTTACATGCAGGCCTTATTCTACTAAGGCAAGCATATATGGGTGCATCAATGAGTCTTTGAGTGTACTTCAACTTGCAATATCTCTTTAGAGAAGTAATATTTGAAGCTCATAATTTCAATTTATCGACATGGAACCTCTAAAATACCAAGCAAAACAAATATTTTTTGGTGGTTGGTACATTATATTAAAAGCATCAAAAAGCCTTAAAGGAAGATTTCAAATACTTAGTAAGATAATAAGAAGTTTGGATAATTATAATTTAGACTATAGCAATAAGATGGATAATACAGTAGGCTTGCGGTTGCACCATGTGAGAGAGGGGGAGAGAGGGGGAGGATTGGGGAGTCCTGAAAGGGACTCGGTAATCTTTCTTTCTTGAGTGTGTGTAGTGGTGCAACTGCAAGTCTACTGTATATCTACATCACCATGAAAGCCAATACTTATAAGCAGCATCTAAGATGGATAACATCCTTATCATTATAGGAAAAAAACTTACGCAAGTCTGACCCCACACCGCAGGTCAACAGAAAGCTTGTTGACCGCAAAGTCAAACTCATCTAGAGGACGCTGTACGTGAGTGACCGAATAGCCCAAGAAGCTGAGATGACGTGTGATGTCTCCCTCGCCCTTCAGGTACCGACGAGAGAACTCCAGGAGAATGTCTCGACTCGACTGCAAACAAGAAAATTGGAAGCTTGCATACATTACATTTGACGGACAATGCTTTAATTTTTTGTATGGGGGGGGGGGGGCTCTTGTTCCACTGTGACATATTTAACCGCTGTTGTGCACTAAAATATCAGTTATTTCTAGTTTTATCCTATCCAAATTTTCCTTAAAATATAGTATTGATAATGTATTGTTACAAGTTCTCCAAAAATGAACAGATCCTACCTAGTATACATTTCAATATAAAACTACATTACAGTTAGAGTTTTCATAGTGACATTGCACATTCAGCCAACTGAATTTGCATATATTGCAAACAACTTTTAAAAATCATAACTTTCTTCATGTTTATCAGACTTTCTTGCTTCCTCTCAGAAAAAATTGGTAATAGGTTGGCTTTCTCTTTATCCTATTATTATGAAATTTTCATAATAATATCTATAATTTTCTCTCAGTAACTGTGTTAGTTTATTATGGGCGTTCCTAACTCAAGCTAGGCTTTTCGGGTTTTCACCTCCTTCTGTCATCTGAATTATTTACTGTATACTCTATGTTGAAATCATTGTTACATATATAATCTATATATACATTGTGTTTCATATTGTACCGTTGAGCAGGAAATAAATGTTAATAATAATAATTTTAAAAAAATGAAAATCCTCCTCCGCTTACCTTGACCTGTGCATCTTTGCAGAAGAGACATGGGTCGTGGTCGATGAGTCGGGTCAGCTTGGCACGGTCCAAGAAGAACACTAACATCAGGAACTTCTTCAGTGTAAACTGGGCCAGAGCAGCCTGGTAACCTGTGGTGGTGAGAGATGGGGTTGGTTTCATGAACAACTAATTTTTTTTACACATGTATTTGCTTTCCTTAGGATAAGGAGGATTGGGATTGGGACTGGGACTCCATCTAGGGGATCTTAGTGGAAACTGGGCCAATGCAGCCTGGCAACCTAGGGGTGGTGGGAGATGGGGTTGTTTTCATTAGCAATGGTGCTTTGATTTGAAAGTGGGACTACAGCACCACATTGGAAGTAGTTCCAAGTATGTTTATTAGGCTAATGCAGCCTGTGGTACCCTCACAGATATGTGAATAGGGGTGGTCTTTAAAGTGAAATGTATATAATCATTCTCTTACTTTGCTTTTGTGAGAATAGGATGACAGCAAAACAACTACTTCTCGAGTGCAAACTGGGCCAGAGTAGACAGCTAGCCTAACAGTAGTAGGAGATGGGATTGTTTTCATAAGCAAAATAACAAAATGACCACTATGGCAATCCTACACATTATCTTTCCAAAGATAAGAAAAATGTGTTCAGCAGTAAAAGGTGGGTTCCGGTATTAAACCCTATGAAAATGAGAGGTTAACCAATGGGTAAACTGATTCACCAATCAACTTCAGAGACTCATCCAGGGGCCCTGTTTCACAAAACTTGTCATCAGTGACAAATGACAAGTTTTTGTTATAAGCTACTAAAATCCTTGCTTCTGATTGGTTATCAGCACTGATTTTTGTCATTTGTCATTGAAAAAAGGCTTTGTGAAACTGGTCCCTGTACTCAAAAGCAAGCTTCGATTTTGAGTTCTTTCTACCTGGTCCGAAGAGGTTCGGGACGGTCGGGTGGGCGTGTACAGCGGCAATGTCCGGGTTGCCTAGGAGACGGGTGACCACAAAGCGAGACATGCCGTAGACATCGCTGTTGTCCTGAATGGGAAGTAGCTCTCCATAGGTGGTCTGGTGTGAACGCAAAAAGGACAGTTACATTAAGCGTTTTGTAGATTTAAGAGCGCAATTTAGGATGCAATATTATGCTTGGAAATCACTTTACAATCTCACTTTACTATTTAAGTCTTTACTCAGAGCCACAGATACGTGTTGTTCCTTATGTAAGTGGGACATCAAAAATGTCACAACGTGGGTCCCTAATTCATGGAATTACCCGTAACACAAACACCAGCGTGTAAATCACTGATTCAGTACGTTGCATAAGACATACTGAAAAACCGGAACATTTCACGAGATGAAATTTTAGTGACTTGTTACTGACAGCAAAGATCACAGCAAGAAAGTTTTGTAAATGTGAACCACTCACAAAATTCTTGAATACTTTCATACACACAAACAATTTCTGGCTTTACAGTATATTCAAGTAGCTTCTTTTTGTTTAAATTAAAAAAAAAAAAAGTTGACATTTTACGTTCCAATTAGGTGTAACAGAAAGAGCCATTTCTGACCATTTTAGGTAATAAAGAGTAAAAAGAACTTACCTCTAAACCGATGCGGAGCCAAAGGGGATTGTAGCAGAGGATGAGATTGAGCAGTTCTTGCTTTATACCTGAATTATTATGAGTCGAGAGGAAAATGAAAAGAGTTAAAACCAGAAGCTGTTGTGACTGTGGGGGGAAACGTAAAAGTTGAGAGCACTTTAACTTTGGAAAGCTCTAATGAAAGATCTAGGCCCAGTCTTATAAACATATGTACATAAGAGATAGGAGACTGCAAAAGTTCCAATCGATTAGAGGACTTGCGGGATGAATCACAACTTTTTATAAGATGGGGCCCAGGAACAAAAAGCATTGGAATTCAGAGAGATGAAGACAGAAGGCCGAGAGAAAAGAAAGCATGATAGCAAAGAGATACTCATCTCTTAAATACTTCAATTAAGTTGAGGGGAAAACATCACCTTTAAAAAAAATCACGCTATTTTTCAATAAACTCCTTTTAAAAAATGTGAAGAAGAAGGATGATAATTGCAATGGATAAACAGTGAAACCTGTCTATAAAGACCACCCAAGGGAGACAAGAAAAGTGGTCTTTATGTACAGGTTCCTTTCAAGGGAAACGAAAAATGTGGTCTCTGTACTAGACAGGTGGTCGCTAAAGCAGGTTTGACTGGACAACAAATAAAACGACAGATTTACGGGTAATACAAAAGGATGAAAAGATGAAGTGGATTCTTTTATTTACCAAGGTCAGCATGGAGCATCTTGTCTGAGCGCACCACGATGCGCCCCTTCTCCACCTCTGCCTCTAGCTTCTGCATGACGCGGATGACCGGCTCGCTCTGGAACACCATGCACGCCCCCCGACGGAGGCGGTTGAGACGACGCCTGGCGGTGTAAGCCCTCAGGGAGATGTCCTCCCTGGAGGGGGCGGGGCCGACCTTGCTGGCTCCCTCCAAGCAGAGGAGGTGGGCGTCGACTGTTGGGGAGAAAGGGAGATGCAAAAATATGAGGTGATGCATTTAGAACCTCACTGCATATTTCTTGATTTAGGTCAAGTTGATGGAAATAGACACTGGGAATTTGAAACTAAACTATGGTGTGGGATTTAAATCCCTGTCAAGCTTGAAGCACTAACATCCTTTGGCAAAACATCACTCTACAGTTTTGACTCTCCAGTCTCGATGGGTGCCCATTAGGAAGGAATTCACTGAATGCTTGAGAGCCTTATCATGAAAGGCTTGGAGGCTAAGAAAAAGCTGGATTAATAATAACATTCAGTATTTAATTTCCTCATAAAAAAAAAAATCAAATTATAACATGTATTACAATGGAACCTCATTATAAGGAACTCTGTTAATGAAGAGTCATTACAACAAGGTACTTTTACCAATCCCACTCCTTTGTATTCTATTGTGTTGTACCCCTTATAAACCAAGGTTTGAATAAAACAAGGTAATTTTCATAGGTTCCAAGAGTTTGTTTTAATAGGTTGCACTGTCATTTTATAACTACATATATTACCATCATGAATACATGAACACTGTATATAACAGCTGATACTGGAAAGATTTCCGGGCTATACTTACTTTTGACATTCTTATTAGGGTCTTTAGGTGTATCAATGTCTGGGGTGAGGACATAGTTCAACCAGCAGGTGAACGCCCTGTCCTGCTTCTCCATCCAACGCTCATCGTAGAAGATGTTCTTGGCAGCAAACGGGAGCGGGTGACGCGGCAAGGCTGCAGTATCAATCAAAGGAAGAATTATACAATTATTACTCATCTATTAAAGGCATTGTTTAACAATGTTTCCAGTTGAGATACATGATCACTACATGTTATCAGCATCTGTAATATGGAGTAATATTGAAGTCTAAAAAAATTGCTCTTCAAAATGATCACAAAGTGCCTCACCAAATAAACTGGTGTTATAAATATCGTTGGGAAAACAGTTTTAGAAATTTCAATATCCAATCATGAATATCTTGATAATTAGACAGGCGATCAGTTTGTAAAAGTCATGGGATTCCTGACTGACCTAAAGGTTTATAATTATGATTGCAACTTGAGCTAAAGCCTGGATTTCGTTTAGAATCTGAAGCAAAGATACCCAATCCATTTAATGTGTTCAGGATGTGTTCAGGCTATGAATAATTAATTATAAGTTATAACCACAAATAATCAATTAACTCAATCAAGAATGATATAAAGAATATATTTAAATATTCAGATGATTTATCTACATGTATCAACACTCTAAAAGCAACAACATTCCAATTTATTTTTAACTAAAGACAATACATGACACTTACACAGGTGTGTCATCGAGACATGCTGTCTTATATTTTAAGGTAGCCATGGCCTTGGTATGGATTCATTTTCAGGAAATGATAGTTTTTTATAGTATGACTGAAACATTACAGCTCAGGTAAATTTTATAAAGTCCTGGGGGGGGGGGGTGTTTCACAAAACTTGTCATTAGTGACAAATGACAAGTTTTTGTTATAAGCTACTGAAATCCTTGCTTCTGATTGGTTATCAGCAGATTTGTCACTGGTTTTTTGTCATTTGTCATTGAAAAAGGCTCTGTGAAACACCTCCCTGTACATAATGAATGTTTCCATCTTTTCAGTGAAGAAAAAAGGAAAATATAGAGCAGTGTTTCGGTAATACCCTCCACAGCTCTTTGGACTCATTGAAGGAAGGAGCCTCCTACTGACCTGATCGTGAGGGCTTGATCAACTGTAGTTTAGCCATAGGCACTCCCCTGACAGCCTTTGGTGCCTTTGGCCTCCCCTTGGGCTTGGACGAAGCAGGAGCCTTGACTGGCACAGCCTTGCCAGTCGCTGCTGCCTTCCTTAGAGCGACTGTACGATTGATCTGCCTTGATGTTGAGAGACTAGTCCCACTCTTGTTATTGAAGGCTGCGACCTTTGACCTGAGAGTCTCTCTGGTAGATGCCTTATGTTCTGGAGATGGACGACTCTTCTTTCGCAGGGCCGGATCGGAGATGGGGTCGCTTAGTCTCTTGCGGTCGTTAAGGTGCCCGGTGACAGCGCTCTTGTGGATAGTGAAGTCTTCATTTGCTTTCGAAGGTGGTGCTGGCTTTGATGATGGAGCAGAAGAAGTTGTTCTTGAAGAT
>JAVYIG010015898.1:0-33634 GCA_035222895.1 Strongylocentrotus droebachiensis | reverse complement strand
CCTTGAAAATCTATTTCAAATGACTTCATATCCCAGATATGACAAGTAACAGCTTAAAATGAGGCCTAATATGTTTGTGTAGTCCATATCAATATCTTTCTGTGTACAGTGCTTGTTACTTTACCAAGACTGGGCCAAAGATTTTATCATTTTGATGACTCCAAAACCTTGCACTACACACCAATACTTACATGTTTATGCTAGATGATCAACCTTTTCTGATTGCTTCCACATCGTTTCTTTCACAATTCAATCGCAAGACCAGAACTCAACTTTATCTTTAAATGCCAACCGCACCATCACATTTTAGAGAAGTGCGCGCTTTGCAGAGGTTCGGTTTAAATGACATCGATATTTATAATTATTGTCGGAGAGTTTAAAATGGGGATGAGCTTCTGAATCGAGACAGTCTTTTACTTTTTGGAGCGGGTTTTTAGTTTTCGGAGCGACTTTTTACTTTTCGGAGCGACTTCTTGATTTTCTTATTCTTACTCCACTTCCTTTGCCGCCATGAGGTGCTAAAGCTTTAGCAGAGTTCGGGGCGCCCAGCCCTTATATGTAACTTTTCGTGATTCCTCGGGATTATGTAACTATTTTGTACTAAATGCACTACTCACTTTAACACTTGACTTTATCGAGAATTTTCATTTCTTCGTTTGGACTTTGTTCGTCTCTGGAACGTTACACGGGCTATGTTGCAGGCTGCCACCGGCCAAACCGTCCGTTTCACAAACATTAACACATCAACCAAATCAAAATATCAAAAAATGTTAGACATTCATTATAATGCAAGCCTGATCACAACAAAATAAATTTCAAAATCTATTTTCCACATTGTATTATCCTCAGGACATGTACGAAATACTTTGCTAATTTTTTTGCTTGTACCTCTGACATTTTTTCCTCTGACATTTTTACGACTGACATTTTTACCTCTGACATTTTTATCTCTGACATTTTTACCTCTGACATTTTTTTCCTCTGACATTTTTACCTCTGACATTTTTACCTCTGACATTTTTTCCTCTGACATTTTTTCCTCTGACATTTTTTCCTCTGACATTTTTACCTCTGACATTTTTACCTGGCACCAAAAAAGTAAGAGGACGTAGGAAGAAAAAGGGAAAAGGAGTCGAGAACGGTACAACGAATCATCTTCTTTCTCTACTAATTGAATGAAACGTCAAAGCATCCGCGCTTCGCACGTAAAGGGGGAAATTGAGTTCAAATTAAGGATTAAGAGTCGAGAACGGAACAACGAATCGTCTTCTTTCTCTAATAATTTAGTGAAACGTCAAAGCTTCCGCGCTTCGAAAGAGGGGACTGAATACAGATAAGGTTTAAGGGTCGGAAAAGGTACAACGAATCGTCTTCTTTGTCTAACAATACGTCAAAGCTTCCGCGCTATGCGCATGTGGGGCGGACTGAATTCAGACAAGGATTATGAGTCGAGAAAGGTACAAGAATCGTGTTCTTTCAAAGCTTCCGTGCTTTGCGCGGGAGCCTGCACCCACCCCCCTAGGGAGCGGCTACGCGCGCTCTTTAAGTGATTCGCACGCTTCGCGTGCACACTACCGCCCACCTAAAATGAAATCCTGGCTACGCGCTTGGTACTCAGTACCCTCAGGGAGGTCTCACCTCCCTGGTACCCTTAACTTTATCGGGCAACGATATATACATGTATAAAGAAACATGTACAGTAAGAAGTAACATGGTCAAGCTTTTTAAAATTTGGAGGGTAGAGAAAAAATATAAGACCATGATTGCCAACAAAAGTCCTCTTTCTTAAGCTTATTTACAGGTTGTCCTGTTCGCCTCTTCTCTTTCCTCCGTCTTCCCTTTCCCACCTTTCCTGATGGTCTGCCCAGACCCGCATCTTAGGCTTACCTTATATTTCTTGGGCTTCCTGGAGTGAGTAGCATCCATGGGACTGTGGGTATCGCAATTAAAGAATAGCTAAGCAGGAAGAAGTAATATTTGATATAAAAGGCCGCTGTTTGATTCGTTTGATATAAAATTGCCAGGTAAATCATGGCCGCCCACCATGAGAAAATCCAATCGAGCAAGTTGAATATCATGATCGTTGATAGGTGATGAGCGAGACCCGGGATGTGATAAACTCTTGTGATGAATGTAAGAAGCAGATTCCAGCAAAGAAAGAGTTATTCCAGAGCTGTAATGGTGCTAGATCTACAGTATGTAATGTCCACTCCTGTGTAGAAATTCACAGTGATTTTGAATTGTCTAGCAGAAAAAGAAAACAAAATTTAGAACGTGTTTCGAAGGTTGCGTGATGGTTGTATTGATTTCTTATTGATGAATATGAGTGTGTGTATGAATGTGTGTGTGAGAGAGAGAGAGGGGGGGGGGAGATAAGACCACATATAAGTTAGCCAGGACAACTGAATGAATCTCACTACATGTGTGTTCTGTGTAAAAAAAAAACATCAGCTGTTGCGTTAATATTGATTTTAATTCAGTCTTTGTTTCCCGATGTTAGTAACGAAATTTGTATAAAAGCGGAATCGTTTTACCATATGTTTCAGCACGGTTTTGTATTATTTTCAAGAATAGATATTTTAAAATATTTTTGATGAACAAAGGAGAATGAAATTGAAAATCATTTTTCGACAGGGTTCAAGCAAATTTTAAAGATTGTTTTACAAAGGATTGGATAAAAACCGTTTTTCCAGATATTCAGAAATAGCGCTTAGAGACTTCGGTGGTATAAAGCGCTTTATAAGCACCGTTTTTATTTTTATTATTATTGATCTTAATTTTAGAAGTGTATAAATCTAAGAAAATTGAACTGCATACATTTGTAAGTCAGTTCTGGATGTTATTGTTTTTTTTACATTTACAGAATAATGTTACTCTTAATCACTTCTTTTCCATCCCTTGATGTTCCTCGAACTCGTGACCTCTCTTTCACTCCCCCTCTCTCTCATTCCCCCTCTCTCTCATATCCTTTCTCTCTCTCTCCCTCCCTCCCTCTCTTTCCATCTCTCTGTATTCCTAATTAAAACCCTCGTCTGTCTCTCTCTCACGCATGCTTTTCGGTCTATCTCTGTCCCATCTCGCCATAAACTGGTTTGATGTTTCTTGTCATTTTCAATCTTTGCATTAAAGGTACTTTAAGTTTACAGCTTCTTTACCTGAATCGTAATAACATAACATTCGGCTTAAGTAAAGGGAAACGAAAGTATAAGAAAAAGCGAACAAATTTTGCAGTACAGCTCACTTCATTATTAAACACAAAAACCCAATGTAGTCGAGTACATGTACTATTGTATGTACAATGTACATGTATTTATATCTTTATTTTGTTAACATTTCGGCAACTTTACATACATTTATTTGCAATGCAATAAGCGTCATTCATCAACTAACATAGCGATACTATAATGGCAGTCCAATAACTAGGGTACACATGTATATACATTTATCTAAAGGTAACAAAGTATTACTGTCATTACAATTCAATTTTAGTAGCGTTTTACTACTGTGGGGGATTTCTGTAAGTCTTATAAGCTTTCACGAGGTAGTCAGAAAAAACAGTCAAAAAACGGGCACCTTCACATAGACCAGTTTAGCTGTATTTCACAGATCATTTTGTTTGAACATTTATAGATCACAAAATGTAATGTTACCTTCCCTTTTTCTTTAATATGATGAAAGCTAATGAATAAGAATACTGTTATTCAGCCAACCCTTATACTTCACAGTTTATAGTTTAATTCATTACAAAATGCTCAATGGGCCATTTTCATAATGTAACAAAATTTATGCATCCGCCCGTGTGGTGAATGAAATAATTTGTATAGAGGCACTTAAAGATAAAGTTGAGTTCTGGTCGTGCAATAGCATTGTGAAAGAAACGGTGTGGAATCTATCAGAAAAGGTTGATCATCTAGCATATAAGTATTGGTGTGTAATGCAAAGTTCTGGATTCATCAAAATGATAAGAAATTTGGCCCAGTATATTGGTCAAGTTACAAGCACTGTACAGTACACAGAAAGATGGATATGGGCAACACGAACATGTGACATAAAGATCTGTCGCAATTTTTATATTGTTACATGCCATATTTAGAATATGAAAGCATTTGAAGAGCCATGCTTTTCAGGGAACATTTTGCATCTGATGTTCTTCCACACTTGCATAATAACAATGATAACACTCACACATTATTTTTCACATCTTCCCAGAACTCAACCCTCTCTTTAAATACAAATTTGTTTACAATACAAAAATGACCTATATAATGTGACCCCCCCCCCCCCCCCCTCAATTCTTAAATCCTGTAATCCATGCACCGTAATAGTCGCCTTCTTTGGTCTAATTCTACTTTGGTTGTTCAACTGTTTAATCAATGTACCGGTAATAATTTTGCAGGTAGACTCGTTCTCAGTATATACATTTGTATGATTCCTCATATTTTGTTCGTAGTACTTAGCCTAATGTTGGTACTTGGTAAAATGCTCTTAAACTATAATACAGAATATGATAATTGTATCCTGGTACCAATACCAATTACCATCATAATTTGAAGAAAAAAAAATGGTCCATGAAATTATTGATCATAATAGGCAGTTGGATAACTGGTACAAATATATGGCACACACACTCAAAAATGAATGGGAATCAATGTGATGTGGGATAGCACTGCCATCGTCATCGAAAGCAATTTAATGGAGTTGGAAGTTGTTATTTCAGCTTAAACATTTCACAAATATTGCAAACCAACGATAGCCTCATACTTTAAATCCCCAAAAATGAACGGCAGGAGTAAGCAACATGAAGTAAAATTGAATTTATTAATAAACAAATTTTTATTAATAAACAAATTTACATACATGTAACAGAGAAATGTACGATGGGAGCACTTTAAACCGGCTCGCTATCACTCTGACTGATCAGTAACTTCTATTGCTAAGAATAAGGAAACATCTTTGTAGCAATGTTCACGACATGCATCATCATCATATTAATAACATAGACTCTCAATGGAAAGGTTTCGGGTTCGAATCTCTCAGCGGTCATGTCCAACAAGGCATGACATTTTATCGACAGTTGCCTCTCTCAACCCAAGTGTAGTAGGTGGGTGCATGCATCTTGCAGATCTCGGTGAGAATTATGGAAAGTGCCATCCCTGTTCATGATTACCACAAGTGAAGTCGGAGTACATTGTAACTCTAATGCACTAGATTTTTGATGTGCACAAATTTGATATGAATTGTATGCGTTATCTATAAAAGGATTAAAGGATATCATGTAAATGAACTCAATACATGTGCATTTTAATACGTGCATGTCATAATTCATTGCTGGTACCCTGCAAAGTCCTTCATTATTTCAAGCATACCTAGTTTTTTTTCTTCAATGGCACAATACTGAATTTCAATCCTTGGATTCGTCACCCCATTATAATGTGTCCATTTCACGCTGATTTAAAAACACGTCTATCATTTTTGCTTGAACTTCTTCAGAAAGTCTCGTTATATGAAAAGATATTATGTAAAGAAACTTGATACATCTGCATGACATGTATTTCATAATCCATTACCCTGCAAAGTCCTTCATTATTTCAAGCATCGTGTTTTTTTTTCAATGGAGCAATACTGAATTTCAATCTTTGGATTCGTCACCTCCTGTTACAACGTGTCCATTTTCATGCTGATTTACAAACACGTCTATCATTTTTGCTCGAACTTCTTCCGAGAGTGTCGTAACATCATCTAACGTCAAGCCAGTTGTAGGAACAGGAGGCAATACCGTTGACGTTACTTCACCTAATCAAAATCAAATGCAAAAAAGGAAGAAAAGTATGTGATATACATGTACGGTATTGTTTACCCTAAAAGTTTCATCAATTATCCCATATTTTGCCCTAAACCTTCTGAAAACATTCATTGGATGGTTTATTTTTGCCAATATTGTTCTTTGTTTTGGCACATCATTATTTTAGTTATTGAGTGAATGACTAGCTTTTTTTTCTTCTTTGGTAATAACATACATAAAATGAGCTTCAAAGGGTACATTAGCATTTGTCTACATCAATAACCCACTTCTTGTAATGGCCAAAATTAAACTGATTGAATCTTTGCGCAGCATAAAACGTACGACCATTTGGTACAATGGTCTGAAAATCAAGACTATTACTTACTGGCTCTATAGCTCTTGAGTAGATTCGACAACTAATGGTCGTTTTTCTCCCACTTAAAGATATTTCAAGCCCCCCCCCCCCTTTTTTTTTATTTAGGGAATTTCTAAATTAGTATTATCTTTCAAATGCCGTTGGAATTTAACCTTTTCATTTTTTGGGCCTGCAAATGGGACACAGTACCTTTAACCATGGACCTATTACGGATGGACATTCATCGTTTTCTTAACGAATTCATTGTGATTGTCTCCGTCAATGTCGTCTCAATAACATTCCGTACATGTTTCTTCCCTTTGGTCTCATCATGGTCGCCGGCAAAAAGCCGAGACAGAATCAAGATAGTGATTTTACACACGTTAATCTACATGCGCAGAAGATAATTACTCGCCTAAATCATGGAAAAGAGATGTGCAGTTCTGGCTTATAATCGGAAATTGTTGTTCCGTGTACTGTACATGTATTTTTTTTTGGAAAACATGTTGATATTACCAGATAGAGGTTATTTTTTGATTTTTTAGTTGTGATTTAAAATCCCGTTTCCCCCTATTTCCTCATAATATTCCAGAGTTACAACGCACAGGGCTGATACAGATCATGGCTTTCTAATTGTTTTATAAGGTCATAGGTGTGTGCGAAAGTTTGCGAATCAGTAATAATACATTTCATATCACCAAAATCGT
This sequence comes from Strongylocentrotus droebachiensis, assembly GCA_035222895.1. Lineage (NCBI taxonomy): Eukaryota > Metazoa > Echinodermata > Echinoidea > Camarodonta > Strongylocentrotidae > Strongylocentrotus > Strongylocentrotus droebachiensis. The sequence continues at coordinate 26,790 of JAVYIG010015898.1, read as the reverse complement.
CTGCTTTTCAACTTTGCTGCTCCCCATTGAGGATGCTTTTATTTAAGACACACTCTTACAGAGCACACCACCCAAACAAAACCCAAGAGAGGGAAACTGCTCCTTTGTCAATGACCGAAAATGCTTACGCAGTCGTTATTGTTAAAACAGCTGAATGTTCTCATTAAGATGCACATAATCACAAGGCGGCGACTATGATTGGATCAAAGAAAGAATCACGTTGAATGTCCATCCGTATTAAGTCCATGCTTTAACAGATTTACCAAATACTAACCAAATACATTGTTTTTAACCGCTCTCTCTCTCTCTCTCTCTTGCTGTTATAATACTAACCTGGTTCGAATAAATATTCTTTGGAGCTAAAGAGTTTCGCTTGTGATGACAATACAACTGGCACTATAGGAACCTGGGAATGAAATGAAAAGTCATGACTTTTAGATAATAAGGCTTGTTGGTTTGTATCATTATTTTACTATTAATTAAGTTGTCTGTTGTTTGATACAGGGCTCTCTTATAAAGCTGTTGTAATGTACTGAAGAGACTACCCTTTATAACACTTAAAAATAAATGATCAAAGCTCTTCGATACTTAAGTGTTAACTTCAAGTTAAGTTCAAGCTGATATTATTCCATTCATTTATGAAGAGTACATTTTCAAAGCTATATTGAACAGATCACAGAATAACATTTGAGTTAGGAGACAGCTTAGAAATGTAAAAGGCATGCATGAGCCTTACATTATGGGTGCTGCCACCGAAGAAAAAAAAACATGTCAATAGGCGGTGTCACACAGAGGCCAAAAATCCGGATTTTAGTTATCTGGATTTCATCCTCTTAATTGATGTCTGTCATCAATTATCCCATGAAAAATCCTCTAACAAAGCAAGAAAATTCTCCCTTGAAAGGATTTTTCAAGGGATTTTTCTGTGAGAAACTGCCTACTTATATAAATACAGAGAAGACAAAGCAATGAAACAATATAAAAGTGAGCAATAAGCCTGATCATGGATAAAGTAATCTAAGTATTATAGTTTATACACGTACATGTACATGTACTCAATATTAATGAGTTTAACATCCTTTGAGTTTTTCATCCATAGAGAAACTTTTGTTCATTATGGGCTTAATAAATATTGTATTATAATATATTATTATTAAAGAAACTCCTGGAAATTATACTCGCAGTTCAGGCCACTGTAATGAATACCGGTATCATGATTGTTTTCCTCAACAATATCTAGATGTATATTTTAGATTGTGTATGGAGCAGCCAGATTGAATGGCAACACATAATGTGGGAAATTTTATCATGAATGGATAGTCTTATAAATGCAACATAATACTTTCATATCTACAGAGTACAGAGATGTTTTGTTCAGATAAGGTGGAATTTAATCAGTTTGACCTAAATGCTTCGAAATCATTCCACTCAACACTTGCTGGGCTTGACTAGAACAGTTGGTGCTTGTATTACTGTGAAAGCTGCATTTTTGTTTTGTTCACACTCTCAATTATTGGTTTTCTTCCGTGATGACTTGTTGGTGTTTTTAAAACTTTTTTTCTTCAGCAAACAAAATAATTTTCTTAGGGTCTCGGATAACTAAATCGAGAAAATGATAGCTTTAGTTTGGGGACATGTTCTCACATTTTCATTTATTGAATCACACCTTTGTCTTTCAAAGCAAGACTAGATGTCTTCGAGTAATTCAAGAAAGACAGTGTATTAAATATATGTGATTTGGATTTATGTAGGGACAAAACATAGTTTGTTCTTAGGATTTAAAATAATGTATAGTAAAGTTTTGATGCTCATAATAGCGTTCATGAAAACTAAAGATACTTTTTTGGTCCGTTTTTTAAAATTTATTTGTTGTGCTTATGTTGCTTGAAATGCAGTTTTGAAATTGCAGGATTTTTTTTCTTCTTTTTTTACTTGATTTACTTCATTTTCATTAGTACAATCACAAGTTAGTTATAAGTTTAACCTCCTATTGAAAAATCAGGTCCTTTCAATGATCATTGTTTTATTTCAGATGTATGTAATATTGTTAGAGATTTTACGATCTGAAAACTTGTTTAAGAATATGCTTATGTCAGGATAGAAGAATAATGAAATGTCATTCGAGTAGCGTTTAGCACATATTGAATTAAACGTTGTGAACCAACCAGTCATAATCTGAATGTGATTTCTAGAGGTATAATTGCAATTATCTTCGGAAGTGACTTTATGCTCTAGCTATTCATATTTTGATGTTTTGTTCTTACCTGAGCAAGTACAGCTAGATTGAAAGCACCTTTCTTGAAAGGTAGCAGTGGTTCTTCCGATTGTTTTTCTGTCATCAGTCTTCGAGTTCCCTCTGGAAACACCCAAACACGACGCTGTGAGAAAAGAATAACAGATTGATATACATTTAGGTTACGAAAAATATTTTTTAAATTTGATTCAAGTGGTTGGTTCTTTAGTTCATTTTAGCTGTGTTTTAAGATATTTTGTTCGCAATGCATAATTTAAAAAATGACACTCTGATACATGGACAATTATAACTATTGTGAGAGTTTCAAAACCCTTAATTGCAAATCGCATTTGGCATGAGCCTGGGAAGGCAGCATCGATTGATCTAAACCTGTAGTGGTGATATAGTATTTGAAAGTTACTGTACAAAGTCTGTAAATATTTCAATTACGAAGAATTCCCTTTAATTCCTATTATTCGTGTGGCACCTGCTGGGAACGCCCACTCTTTGATCTGCTTTTTCTTTAAGGTGTGCTGAAAGTTTTCCTCAGTTTAAAGTTTCCTTATCAGTTTATTGGAGCTTGGTTGAGTGAGTGAGTAGAGTGACAAACAACTCTTCATGTATTTGAAAGGTAATGAAAATACACCATTAATTTACGCCTGGTGGGGGGTCTTTCTTTATTTATCAGCTGTACAGTGAGGGGGTTTCCCCCGAAATCATTTTTTTCTCATCAGTTTTTAAGAGGTTGTTCCTGCATATATTAGGGACTTTTAGATTTGCGTGGACTGATACGTGTGACGTCCATTAAAGGCAGTGCATTAAAATGTCGTCGATCGTAGCAATCCACGTTGTCCTTGTGCAAAATCTACTCTCTTAAAAAAAGAGAGTGAATTTTCACTCTATTTTCACTTTCTTGGGAGTGACGTCCGTGATCACTTGTTTAGGAGTGAAAATCAATTGATTTTAGAGTGCTTTCTAAGAAAAAAGAGTGAATGTTCACTCTATTTTCACTCCATTTTCAGAGGAGTGACGTCCGTGATTTTGAAAATTCACTCTTTTTTTTAAAGAGAGTAAAACTCCCTATTGTGTCACAATTGAGTTTGATCAATCTTTTGTACATGGGGGGGGGGGGGGGGTGCTCTCTTTTCTCATACACACGAGGTCCATACAGGTTTACAATTTTCCACCAACCTTATCCTTTTGTATTGCATCCACGGCGTGACGTAACATGTCCTTTGCACTGGCGGAGCTTTTCCTGTCGACGAATAGGGTACCACTGAGTATCAGACACAATCCAAAGGGACCCGTGTATTTCATGGCCTTCTTCATAATCACCACGCAGTTTCCAGGCCAAATGTCGTCGTGCATTATAACTGAAATCGGAAAAGATTTAATTCCACTCAGTATTATTTATCATCATGAAAGAACATTTGCATTGGCGGTAGATTATGTTTAAAGATAAACAAGCACCGTACAATAAAAGATGTACATGTATATGGGACTACACGAACATGTGGCTTAAAAATCCGTCCCGATTTGTATGACGTGTCACGTTAGACATACCATATTTAGAATATTAAGGCATTTGAAAAGCCATGCTTTTCAGGGAATATTTTTATATGACGTTATTCCACACAATTGCATCATACAATGATAACGCTCACAAGTTATTTTTCACCTCTTCCCAGAACTCAACCTTCTCTTTAAAAGTAAAACTGTGATGTAGTTTGATTTCAATACATGAATCTTGACCTTCTTGACATGTTACCTCTATATGACCTGGTTGTTCCCCATAATTCATTCAAGTCGGGTGATTCGGGTCACATCGCTGACAGCTGAACATTTCGGAGGTAAAGATTTTTGTATTAAGAATAAGATCAAAAGTATTTCAAACAAACAGTAGTGCACATATTCCAGCTTTCATTCCGATGTTGCAATAATCACATTAAATTGTGATACTCGGCTTGAAACTGAGACCTGCTGCGTACACGTAGTTACATGTTGAAGGATAACAATATCCTTGGTTCTTTTTCCGTATTTAGCCCTCTCTCTCTCTCCTTATCTCTCTTTCTTTATTCCCCTTTCGCCTCCCCCCTTCCCCTCTTTTCTCTTTCTCTCCTTATATCTCTTTCTTTATTCGCCTCCCCTCTCTCTTTATCGAGAACGTTGAGAAAGAGTTGTGATAAATATGCTAATAGTACATGTAATTCATAATTTGTTAGCTTTCTCATTTTATTTTTCTCACTGCTCTCATATTTTAAATATTAACCGGAAAATAATGTTTAAAACTTGGACCATAATCTTTAAAGTTTGTAGTCCCATTTAATACCGACTTCTGCGTTCAGTAATTTCCATTGTTTGTGATTTTCAGCAAGCAAGATAGACGGGGGGGGGGGGGGGGTAAAAAGATAAGCTTAATCAGATAGGCTTAATGATTTCAAAATCTCAATAACAAACATGTTTCTCTTTACTACAATTACATTCTAAAAATAACCACTGAATGAATAAAGCTGGCAAAATTATCTTAAAGATAAAGACTAGTTATGGTCATGCGATTGCATGTGAAAGAAACTTTGTGGAATCATCTAGCATATAAGTATTGGTGTGTACTGCAAGGTTCTGGAATCATCAAAATGATATGAAATTTGGCCCAGTCTTCGTAAAGTTACATGCACTGTACACAGAAAGATGTATATGGGACTATACGCACACGTGCGCGACACGTGCGTTTATCTCTCACAGTCCAATAGATAAACTAATTTACCAAATATATCAAATTAGTAGGCGGTAGGCAAAATTTTTATCATCATGTATTAGCCAAAACATATTCCTTCACAAGATTGGTAATAAGAGTTTCCATTTCTTTTTTTTGAGAGGGGGCGTTTCCAAAACTAGTCTTATACCTTTAAGATAATTTGCGTCACAGGTTTTGAAATGTCGAAATGGTTCACGGACTTACCTGGGCTGTCAAGAGAGCTTTGATGGTTGCAAACAACGACGAACGGTCCCTCTGGGTATGCACACCCTTTCCGTTTGATGGTGAGGCGACACAGAGGTAGCTGGAAAATGTTCCCATATTTTGTTAACCACCTGATGATCGATATAAACCATTACAAATAAATGATGTGAGAAATAAATTATGTAAGAAATAATATCCAATCATTAGTTAATTAAAAAAAATCATTTGTAATGATACGAAGAACGCCGAATTTTCTGACTGATTAAAAGGGTAAGAGACAAAGGGTTCACGAATAAGATTCATCCATCCCTTTCCATTTGATGGTGAGGCGACACAGAGGTAGCTGGAAAAGGTTCCCGTATTTTGTTAACCACCTATAATGATTGATAGAAACCATGACAAATTAATTTTGTAAGAAATATAATCCTATAATTGCGCATTTTGTTAGAATCATTTGTAATGATTAGAAGAACGCCGAATTTCTGACTGATTAAAAGGGTAAGAGACAAAGGGTTCACGAATAGATTCATCCATCCCTTTCCGTTTGATGGTAAGGCGACACAGAGGTAGCTGGAAAAGGTTCCCGTATTTTGTTAACCACCTATAATGATTGATAGAAACCATTACAAATAAATTATGTAAGAAATAAATGATGTAAGAAATAATATCCTATCATTAGTTAATTAAAAAAAATCATTTGTAATGATACGAAGAACGCCGAATTTGTGACTGAGGGTAAGAGACAAAGGCCCGAATTCACAAAGCAAGGTTTGAGCTCAGACCAAGGTTTAAGTTTAAACCTCCTTTTGTTTCGCCAAACCTCCTTTTGTTATTTATAAACCTGGTTTGTAAATAACAAAAGGAGGTTTGGCGAAACAAAAGGAGGTTTAAACTTAAACCTGGTCTGAGCTCAAACCTTGCTTTGTGAATTCGGGCCAAAGGGTTCATGAATAGATTCATCCATCCCTTTCCGTTTGATGGTGAGGCGACACAGAGGTAAATGGAAAAGGTTCCGGTATTTTGTTATTAACCACCTATAATGATTGATAGAAACATTTTGTAAGAAATATAATCCTATAATTGCGCACTTTGTTAGAATCATTTGTACATGTATTTATAGAAGAACACCGAATTTTTTGAAGGATAAAAGGGTTAGGGACAAAGGGTTTACGAATAGATTCAGCTAGCGCCCTGCTTATAAAGAGAACGAGGAAACATGAAAATAATTATAATCAGACATGAATCCTGAGTGTGTTTTTGTTCTTGAAAAAGTATAAATTATAAGTGGAAACTAAGAATAGCAATACATGTATTATATCAAGCTAGTCGACCTACTTTTCGTGCATACAATAATTATGCAGACCATTGTCATACATCCAAGCAAAATAAACCATTACCACATCTCCCTCTCATCCTTTCACTGTCTAGTTCATCTTGAGAACATTTTCGAACTGCGGGGGAGTGGGGAAGGAGAGGGGGGGGGGGTGTTTTGTTTTGTTATACCCTAATTGCCAAAGGGACAACTTTACAATCAAAATTAGTGATAGTGGTACTCTCCTTTTTCTCTCTCGCTCTCTTCCTATTTTTCTCTCTCGCTCTCTTCCTATTTCCAGCGACGGCCCATATAGGTCGTTGCATTATGCCCACATCATCCACATGTACATTATAGCAATGATCTTATTGATCATCGTTTACAATATATCTGTTTACTAATTTATTTTAGTCTTTGCCTGTTTTTCTCCCTAACCTTGTCATGGTTTGGAGCCGTTGATGTCATGTCGGGCAAGCATTTTAAAGTTGTGAAAATGTGAAGTTAACCTTTTCTTTAAAAATTATGCATAAAAGCAGTAAACTTGTGTATTAATTTTCATCGTCGCCCACATATAATACTTTTATGATGGAAATTGAAGCTGGGCCTAATGTGAACTGACGTCACTGATGAAGTGATGATATAACGTAGAATGTAGATGAAAAACACCTGTGACTGTGCATGTGACTGATGTCGATGGGATTGGGGAAGTTTTCTATAAAGAGGTAGCAAGTACATTGTAGCTACAAGTAGGACATCGCCAATCACCCCATATTTCCTAACAAGTCTTTTGTCATCTTGATCCATCCAAGGAGTTTGCGTGTATCTCCATTGTGTACAATTGTATTCAGAATGTCTCTGCTACATCAAGGAAATAAAATAGGCTAGCACACTTTTGCTACACATGCCAGAGCCTACAGGCATGTTTGTCTTGGTAAAATGTTCATAATAGTTAAGGAAACCTCAACCCGAGAAATAACTTTACTTATTCTGAGATTTATTATATTCTTGCCCATTAATCTACAAGATTCCCCACCAAAAATATCTTCATTTATAACATTTTATATATCTCTTCATTCTCTTGTACATTGTACATCAAAGGGCAGGAATACATCTCATTTTTTTTCAGAATACCCAGGGTATGTTAGTTTAAATGGATTCCGCATCTAAGAGGGCCCTTTGAAGCAGTCCGCTGCACCGAGAGTCTTTTTTCCCCCTATCATAATCCCCTTAATTCCCCACCCGGACCGCACAGCTCGTAAATCTCACTCCCGAAACTGAGTGACATAGGGCTCGCGAAATGCATTGTTGGAAATACACATCGGCTGCTAACAACAAAAATAGCGCCGTACAGTAAGGGAAGTGTATTTGGTAGGCGACGATTTAGACTTTCTGACTGATTTTGAGGAAGATTTGATTCTTGAGCCTGGTGTATGGGAAGTTGGAGACCAATACAAGTTATGCACGTGTGAAATTCCATCAACGGAAAATCTTATTCGTTGCAGCGAACCAGAATGTACGGTTTCATCGTGAATGCGATATGCGTAGGCCACTCCAGCAAAGCATAGATAGTTGATACTAATGCGTATTGACTACTAGCACTGCAGTACGTGTAAATAGGCAGCATTTGAATACATGAATAGTCAATACACTCACAACATACAAATGCACATAATTATTCCGATGCGATTGATCGGCAAGTTTGACAGTAGACTCACAATTTTAATTTTTAAATTATTCTTTCTAACATTGGAAAGTTTAACAAATTATATTTTAATGCTCTTTAGGTATCATCAATCGTCACTAAAGTACTGCCTTTGAATGAAATCAGTTGAGTTTTGTACAGTGGTGTTTGAAATGTTGATAATCAATAGCACAACTTTTAATACACGGCCAGGTTAGTAATGCAGCTGCAGCTATGTGTGTTAATACCACCAACAACATCCAGCATGTACAGCCCAGCGAGCACGGCGGCTTTCGCGTCGCCGGCCCGTACTCGGGGTGAAAAGTGGTGATGAATTGACAACTTCTAACCCTCATTAAACCAAATGCGCAAATATATAACACAATTTCATTTAGTTATTTTAAGAGATAAACTTATGGACTACCTTCCTAGCTATGTAAAAATTTCGGAAACTTTCGGAAAATGTCAATAATTAGAAGAGAACGTGATGATGATGAGAAACTTGCATTCACTCTAACTCACGATTTCCTTGGTCGATTTCGCTGGTTCAGATGGCTACGTCTTCAGTAGAGTTATCCGAGCACAGCGAAAGCATTTGATAACCAATAGAAGGTTGCTTTGTGCCATAAGTTGTTGATTGTGTGTTTTTTATATTATAGCTATATACATCTTCAATCAGTATGACGTCATTTTCTCGGTGACTCGCATGGCTTCAAAGCCTTCTTTTTACGACCAAGTGTTTGGAGAGCTTAGGGAAGCAGGCCGCGTTGCGTAACACTTCGTAACATTTGGATCGCCAGAGGGCATCTGTGGTCTGATAAGGGCGGCTGTTGATGGATTTAATGGCTGAATAGGGTTACATTACTTGATGTTAAGCCAAGTTAATCTTGAATATCTTTCCCTCGGGAAATTCTTTCGAGACGGTACATCCATTTAAACTAACATACCCTGGAATACCTACACTTATTCTATGGCGTGAGGTTTCCATTAAATGTCACTGATTACTGAAACAGGGACATAGGGTTAACGTTTATGAGAAGTAGTACAAGTACATTGTATTGTATCTTCCATTGCAAGTTACCAAGGATAGGCAGTGCCAAAGTTTTTAGGCTGCCGTAAAGCCATACGGAAGTCTGTTCGTGTGATTGTTATCAAAAAGCCGGAAATGTCATCAAACTTCCTCTCTTTCGAATGGAGAATATGCCCTTGGGGATATTAAGCAAAACTTAGAAGTTATAAAAACAGCAAGATAGGAACACATTCAAGTGAAAATCTTTGGCGTTGCTAAAGGTTTCTGGTACGTATATATACGTACGTTCAGTTCCTAGCAAATAGCATAAAACATGAAAAACGATAGCTGTAATTTGTTATTCCAGTGATTCCAATTCTACGATTATCAATTTGGTTCAGTTCCAATATCTATAAAATAATCACATATACATGTACTATAAGCATTATCTGGCACCCTAGCATGCATAGGAAGGCATTTAAATGACATGTAGGCCTATTCATGACCCGGCAGTAACCTTTCGTCATTGTGTATAAAGACGGCACTTATCCTCGGTCATTTGATGTATTATTGATTGGGCAACTGTTTGTGGTTTACGCTTTACGTAATTAAGCCAGTTCACGGTTGCAGTCTGAGCATGAGCAGATAAAGGTCATTGCAGAACAAATTTTGAAATACACGGAGACGAAATACTGGATACGTGCTCATGAAAGTTATGTAACATTATTCATTCATGCACATTCAGTGCACTCCATTGTACACAGGTGGAAGTATTCTTTGAAAAGGGGGAACAAAGGCTATTTATAAAGCACCTCCATCGCTGTAGGAGTGATTATTTCAAAATGTACGAAGTGGGACCTCTTCATGTGTTGAAGATCTGTGGATATTCGGGGTCATTGCAGTAAGGTGCTAACCGTGAACTGGTCTATTGGCCTGCATGATGCATAATGGACATGAAAACGTTCTCACTACAACTACTAAATTCATGCATGTATCATGACTGTGTGTAAGATTATTCCTAAAATGAGATGTGGCATGTTTGCACAAATCTTATGCACAATTACCCGGATCTGACGTCCCTAGAGGAAAACAGTCTGGCCTTTGTTTGAATGCAGTGCTGTTGTTTGCGTAGAATGCCTGAATATATTTACCCAAATCCGAAAAGTACACAACGTATATTGACACAATACCCCGTTCGAATCCTTAGGCTTACGGCAGTGAAAGTGATACTCATATTTCCGTGTACACTTAAGTGTATGCGGGATTATTATAATAGTTATACAAGTCATGTACGTGTATATAATGGATTATAGAAATATATGTTTATTTTCCCCCTTCTGTTGCTTGCCATGTTTAGCATGTCAAATGAATGATCAAATCACTTACTGTCACTACAATATAAATGTTGGCCATTTTGCAGTAGAGCTGTACCTGTAGGTGTTTTTTAAAGGTTACAGGTCGTAGTATTGACAAGCTTGTGTAACAGGTACTGGTACCCCTAGGCCTAGCCTGGCCTAGCCTAGCTAGTATCACGTTAATTATACACGAGTTATCAATCTAATGGAGTAATATACCGATAAGTAGGCCGCCAACACGCAATAATTCAATGCTACTGTAAATATTACACTCTATTTGTCATAGTCATGTAGTACATCGTTGTATTGTTGTTGGTGGGTGTGTTTAATATGAAGACAGCATGCATAATTTATAATACGATCGCATAGACTTTCCAGAAATCAAGCCGAGGGCATTTTCAACAGACCCTCATGGAATTCATGGTCCGATAACAAAGTACATGTACGCCATTACAATAATCACACATTTAAAGGTAATTGGTGATGGCAGCTACATGTATATTGCCATTGGGTTGATCTGTCAAAAGTCAGAGCGACCGACCGTGTGATATGTTAATCAGACAAAATATACTACAGCTGACTTGATGACTCACCAGGCATTCTTTGGGCTCCCGGGGTTGAGCATGAGGATGGGTACGAACAGCAAACCAAACACAATATACGACACGATGAGGGTGATATACCTTGCGTAGAACGCCCCACATCTGCTCCTTGAAATCAAATACACCATACCCAACGCCGCGACAAGAAACACAGTCAATTTCAACGTCGACCCGGGCGACGAGTGGGTCGTAGTTTCATACACAATTTGTTCCTCCATTACTGCTGCCGTGGACTATGCCTTTAGCTGTCCAGCTTCGGGTATGAGGGTTGCTAGAGAATCACGCACGTTCTGACCACTTTCCCCTTATATCACATCCATCCCTAGGCACCTGTCTCGCTACGGAAGTTCGCGCTAAGTATAGCTCACACTGCTTTTGTCAAAATTAATGTGTGCGTTGTGTATGGATGTGGGAAGGCCGTGAGAGATCGGTCTGTATAGCACAGTAATCAAACGCTGTAGTGATCCCGATGAAAGGAACAGTTTCTTTACGAATATTCAGAGACGGAATGTTCCTCTGTTGCTTTACGCTCAGTGGTTTTTAGAAGGGTGCGATGTCTTGGACAATCAATCCCTGGTTTGATTCTTGAATGGGTGGGTTGGAACATTAGTTCAGCTGACAGAGATCCAGGTCAGAGTTATTGCTTTCATCCGTAGACCGGAAGGCACAGTAGAACCTGCAGTATATCAAGAAGAGGAAGTCAAATTCATAGTCTTTTTGTTCTCTAGGAAGCTGTACAAAACGAAGGGAAATTCAACCAGGTGCTCGAATTTTATTCGTATATACGTGACATCAACATTTCAAGCGAACAGAAATGCTCAGGCCCTAGCTAGTTGTTATTTTCTTGGACAGGTATCAATTAGACACAAAATCGTGTTGGATTTCTGAGGAATTGACGCACCAATTGACCATAGTATACGTACCATCTCAAAAATAATATTTAGAGCAAGGGAGGTGGTCCTTGAAAAAAGATTGGACATCAAAATGATAATATAGAGCTTAAAAATCAATGTTTCCCTATAGAATTATGCGCTGCAACGAAGAGAAGGAAAGAAAAGGAAATAATAGAGAAGCGTGAGATACGCTCTGTATTCAGTTTGTAATATATTTCTTTAAAAAAAACTTAAAGATAAACTTGAGTTCTGGTAAAAAAAAGACAATGAATTCTCACAGAATCTAACGAAACTTACACTGAATGTTCAAGATTACAAATAAATGTCATGTGCCAAACAATTTTGGAAGAAAATGTATACTGGCTGAGTAATGAGCATAGAAATATAAGGAAATCAGGGTAGTACTAGCCCCGACACCATGTGTGTTGTCCCATATACATCTTTCTATGTAAGTGATTGTTACTTTACCAAGACTCTGCCAAATTTATGATGTTTTTGATGACTCCAGAACCTTGCATTACACACCATTACTTACATGCTATATGATCAACTTTTCTGATCCATTCCACACCTTTTCTTTCACAATGCAATCGCATTACCAGAACTCAAGTTTATCTTTAAGACAATTTCATAAAGATGTAGATCAATGAACGCCTGTCATTCATACGACCTTTATACAAGGACATGGGTCGATGTGCTCCGTTTCAACTACAATAACCTCAAATGGATTTGAGATAGCTTGAATAACTTAATGAGGTGCTTCAAAGGTTATTCAAGATTAAACAAAGCACCAACGGCCAATATCCTATTGTTGATAATGCTGATAATATTCGATAATTTCCATGTCTCTTATCTCTTATACCTTCTATTTGAGCAATAATCGTTCATAATGCAGTTATCACACGTTTTGTGATAGAATGGTATACAGCAAAGTGAACGTAACTCTGATATAAAACTGTTTAAAAAATGTTGCTTTAAACGTGCTACAAATTTCAATTCAATTTATTCATCCATCTTTAAAAAATAATAAGTATAACATAATATTAACACATATTGTATTAAAATAATAATATAAAACAGTATACAAAAGGAGGGATACTCTTAGTAAGCAAGTAAGCTTGTAAACAGGGAATATGGGATTAGTCAATGAACTGAAGAATATAACAATCATGAGAAATAACACATTACTTGATATCCTTGGTGTATGCGGATTGCGGTGCTCAGTGTCATCCAGAAAAATTGTTGATCAACATACCCATGAAATCAGCGATCCTGTATCAGCTGTTATATCCTGATACGTGTGTTAGTATCCTGATCATTATAGAAAGAAGCTGAGAAAATGGATGATTGTAGACGTGGACTCATATAGCTCCATGCTTACAGAGTCCAAGTATATTTGACAACAAACACAACCAGCTGAATGTTGTGTTCTCGGAGCAGACGACTACCTGTCAAAGAACTGGGTTTCGCGCACAAAATATAGACATAAAACCAAGAAGGGCAAACAAAGGACACCAAACACGTTTTTCTTCTTCCACCCCTATATACAACTCAGCTGCTGAATGCTGCGCCGTGCATTACGACATAGAACTTGACGTACAGTGCCACTATACCGAAGGCGGGTGTGCGTGCGACCGGGGCGTGCGATGAATGTTGGCAGGGCGAAATATTATCATAATCGCTCGATCGAGTTGGCATATGACACGGCCTGCGAGTAGTCTGCAAGCACAAACCCTGGTCAGTCGTAAAGTGAGTCTGCACTATAAGACTACCATAGGCCATGAACTGAAGCTGCTCCTGACTGACACAACCAGTAGGTAGCTGGGCTAGACTTCTCTCAAGGCACAATGATTTGTTGATAAAGTGTCAAATTAGGGTCTGTGCCTGCAGACTAGCCTGCGAGCGCGAGTAGACAGGAGCCAATAAGCATAAAGGTCACAGCTCACCTAGCTTGCCACCTGACCACAGCTAGATTTGAAATAAATTGCTCTGGGATGAGATATGGGATCGTAAAACATGTTGTTTTCTTTCTAATTTAGCCTGAAGGTAAATAGTAAATAATGAACCTTGATATCGACAGGGGCACAGTCGGAGCAAAGTAAACATGATGTCATGACTACTCGTCGACAGGTCGGCCTCAAAACGAAGGCCTTTTATACTTTTGACATTTGGAACTTCATTCAGGGAGAAATTTTGTTTTTGTAAAGTTTCGGATCGAATATAAAACCATCCGGTCCTGCACATGTCTTTTAGGGTGTGTGTGTGTGGGGGGGGGGGGGGGGGGGGACAGCTAGACATCGAGATATTGCAATGATGGAGGGCACTCTAATTTTGCTGACGAGTTGTTGTTATTTTGTTATGTTATCGGCGTTTCATTTTTTTTTGGAGAATATTTACGCCCTGATTAGCTAAGATATATTTATAGTCGTTTCTCATACCAAACAGACATTACAAATCTCTTTCAATCCAAGATTATTGCAGCCTACCCTTTACATCCACATAATATACCATGATACCGAATTATTCATAGGCCTATAACCGCCCTCGCAGTGTTATTTCTTTTTTAATCATTGAAATGGCAAACGGTGTATTGGATCAGCATAATCTCTTTCTCTCTCTCTCTCTCTCTGTGGATCAATATAATCTCTTTCTTTCTCTTTTTTTCTCTCTCTCTCTCTCTCCCTCTCTCCCTCTCTTTGCCCCATTTGTTTTTCTCGTAAACTCTCTCTTTATATACCATATTATATCCAGAGGGGCTCTTTATATTATACAACTCGTTTGTCACGTATCTTTTCCACACACAACAAAAAATGATTGAACTATCATCCGCAATGATGACAGGGCCTTCTCAGTCTGTGACCCCATTCTTTGGAACACTCTCCCCGCCCATATCCAGGACTCATCCACCATTGACATTTTCAAAGAGAATCTAAAAACTCATCTATTCCACACAAAAAATAACATTAAAATAAGTTTGAATTTGTATTACAATGCCCACATAATGTCTTTTTTAAATTGTTGCCATTATTAATATAATATGTAAACTTTCCCAGGAAAGTTATGATAATTTCTTTAGTACACTGTAAAAAATAATTTGTTCATTGGTAATTTTTACGTATTTTTTCCATGTAGAATTTACTTGTAAACATTAGTTTTGCCACTTACGCACTAAATTTAAGTCTTGCTAACTCAAACTTTCAATTTAGTAGAACATACGTGGAATATTTAAGTAAAATCAAATACATAAGAACTTTAAGTAATTTCAGCTTGTATTAATTTAGTAATTTTAACTCAAAATCAGAAATTATACGTATTACTCAAACAATTTATGTTGATTATTCTTATCTTTTTAAAGTAAGGACCGATGCAGTGCGTAATAGAAATATTTACATAATTTATGAATATTCATTAAGACCAAATTAAACTCTTTTTTAAATAAAACAATTCTTTTTTGTGGTTGAATGAAAATTTAAGGACTTTAAAACACTTACTAATTCATTTAACATGGCTAAGCAAAGACAAGACAATTTTTAATTGTTACCCAGTTCAAAACAAATAAAAACTTGATATTTCAGGAAATTGTCAACCAATTTTCCTTTTAAGATGCTACGATCAAGTATATATAAAATTTGGAGCCTTTTAATATGTGTCGAATTGAAGCGTATGTAATAGTTTGTGATGGTGGTAGATATATATATACGGTTAAATCTTAAATAGAAGTAGTGAATGATTAGTGGATGTTACTTGTTAGATTAGATGGGTACCAAATCGTGCAATATGTAATCCTATCATAGCTTTTTTTTAATTATCTAAAACGATTACAATACTTAAATTATTTACGTTAATGTAACTCGATTTAACTGAGTAAAAATTTATTCAGCAAAATAAGTAAATTCTACTTAAGATGCCGTAGGTAATATTTACTTAATAAAAATAAGGCAATTCTTTTCCTCAATTTTATTGAGTTATTTCGACTATTATTTTTTTACAGTGTAATGTTAGTAAGGTTTCATCTTCTTGGTAATTTATGTAATGTTAATTTGTTCAGTTATGTAAGTAATATTTATTTTATTGTTAATTTAAGTAATGATAATTCCATTGGTAATATTGATTTTTCTTGAAGTTATATTGCTCTGGCTCGTACTGTTATGAACCAGAGCAATATAACACTGAGTTCCTATAGGAAATCTATTTATTCAGATGATCATATCTCAGCCCATACTTAACATATTCAATTGGTTTTCGACATTTGGACATTATTTTTGATGCCCTTCAGAAAATGAAGAAAAAAAAAAGAGGAAAAAAAAATATATAATTAAAAAAAAATAAATGATGACGTCACACTTCACCCCTACTCCGAGTGCCCAGTAAGAACATCCACACGGTCAACTTACACTACCCTGTGTTAGCGCGTTACCCCCGGAAAAATCCAGGAGTAAACCAGTCGATGTAAAGGTCGGCGCTGCTAACACGACTATCGTTCAGACGGTCACTACGCCGACCTTTAAGCCGACCAGCTCTATATAAACACGACCTTTACGCCGACCGAAATTGCCATCGTGTGAACACGGCTGCTGTTGCCCCATCTTCTCTCCTTGTCATTTTGATGTCATATTTACCATGCCCATTTCTTTCACTTTTTCCGGGTCCACACTCATCAATGTTTTTTCCGTCATGCATTTCCAATTTAATTTCTAGTGTTTTGTTTAATCCAAGGACTTGATACAAAAGGAAACTTTGCAATTTATTATAATTCATTTATTAATTTGAATTCAAAATATTTACTCGAAATGACATGTTCAGTTGATTAAAAAATATATGATATTTTATATAAATGTTTATCATATTATTTTATACAACTTGAATAATAACAAACCTTTATGAAAAGGTAAAATGGTTGGCAACAAACTTGTTGGAATAATTCGCTGATATAGCCTATACCTCAATAAGATACATCGTCATAGTAGCATAATAATACGCTCATCATATGCATTGAAATATTTTATATTTATAAGACTAGTCTTCACCTCGAGATTGTGAAAGAAGTGTGCAGATAAAAACTGCCTTCATCACTCCTCTGTCATAGGTATTGGAATGTAATGAGGGACATAACAAATGATGAACATACATGCACTAATACCTCATCGGTCACACCGCCAAACCGACCTAAAAGCGATTGTGGTCGTAGTATAGGGGATAGAGGAGTTCTTTGGTCGGTCTTTTGTCGGTCTGAGATCGTCTTGCTGGTGCGACTGAGTCATAAATACAATACAATATACAATATTAGATAGCTTAGACAGATACCGAAATGTGATTGGTCGAGAGCTCGTCACGTATCCTGGCCGGTCACTTCCCAGTGTTATATTAACCAGCTGGTGAAATGAATATATTTTTAATCAATGCATGTTTCCCTCTTGAGGACTGTATGTCACCAATAACACAAATTACACCAATACGGAGGGTCAAAACAAAATTCTTCAATATACAATATGAATATCCAAAATGTCATTTCGCCCCTGCATTCTCGATATGAGCAAGATTATGTTGCAAAGTTTTATGATTTCATGAAGACTTATTATGGATCATGTTTGTAAGAGCATTATTAAAGTAGTGCATCCTCCATACCCATATACTTGACACATATAATCTCCAGAAAAATGTTAACACTATCCCAAAAACTTTCAAGAATTCCCTTTAAAGGTACTATGTCCCTTTTGCATCCAACCTCAAATTCTGTAGAACTTTGCAGGAATTATGAATATGTCATGTATTTCCTATCTGTGACATTTAAACGTTAGCAGTGTCCTAATATTCAAATTATGCAAGGAAACCCGTTTACTTGCTAGACTTCACTGTCAGGCACTATTGAGTGACTGACTGGCTCTTTTTCTTCTTTGGTAATAACATACATAAAATGAGCTGTAAAGGGTACATGAGCATTTGTCTTCATCAATAACCCTCTTCATGTAATGGCCAAAATTAAACTGATTGAATCTTTGCGCAGCATAAAACGTACGACCATTCGTTACAATGGTCTGAAAATCAAGTCTATTACTTATTGACTCTATAGCTCCTAAGTCGATTTGACAACTATATAATAGTCGTTATTTTCCCACTTGAAGACAATTTCAAGCCCCACCTTTTTTAGGGAAGTTCTAAATTAATATTATCTTTCAGATGCCGTTGGAATTTAACCTTTTCATTTTTTGGGCCTGCAAATGGGACATAGTACCTTTAAGTGCCATTACACATGTCCAGATTACGTAATACGTCATTATTATCATTATAGTTAGATGGACGTTTCTAAGGAGACAGACGAGGCTATTGACATTGCCCATGTTTGATTTTTCGAAAGCCTTTGCCATCACGTCTGTCGCTTTAGTCTCCTGTTTATCTATGACGGGGTTGAGGGCATCCATCTATAGTGGGTCCATGATGGAAGTAAACTATAGACAAGGCTCCGAAAATCCTTCGAAAGATTTTTCTTATTTTTTTGTTCATTTTATTAAAAGAAAACATGAGAATCGCATATTTACAAGATTCGATATTAAATGAAAAAAAATACCAAATACCAAATACCCCCAAAAATGCAATAATGAATATAAAAATAAAAACGTCAGACAAAATAGAAGGAGGGTGTATAAACAGAATTACAAGGCAGCAATATATTTACAGCTACATAATTATGTATAAGAGGAGAAATACCCCGATGGCAAAAGCACGCCACAAGCCGACAAGTGCCCGAAGTCGTGTCTTAACTTCGTCGAAACTCCCTCGAAATTTCCCTCGAAACTCACTCGAAACTTCCTCGAAACTCCGAGTCCCTCAACTTTGTTTATGATTTTCGTCACTCGCCATATTTAGGCCTGTTTGCATGTCGACTTCGTGTAAACTCATTTTATCTGTTTATATTATCCTTAAGATGGCGGTCTTCACTTGGTTCGTTCAAGCTCATTGAAACAGTCGATCATCTGGGCTCGAATTTTGTCTCTCAAGTCATGGGCGTCATCTAGAAGCAGCCCCTTCGTTGAGACGGGCGGTAGAACGAAGCCTGTGTATTCACCTAGGGTTAAACAAAACAAAAAATTAACCAATACTTTGTTTTCGAACGACGTAATGATAATTTAGTGTATAATGACTTTGTTCGAGCATGTTGAAACGGTTGATCCTTTGAGTACGATTTATTTTTCAGGGCGTCTTTAAGGGTCGGCCCTCTCTCGTTGATACATACGGTATGGACGACCCCCATGTATTTATCTGTGTGGGTTCCAAACAAACACTTAATCTTCTTATCACATCCAGAACTTACACAGATTAGTTAGAAAAGGTTGGTGTCTACAAGGCTGGAACTCCAAATATCACGGAGAATAGAATTGTATTGGGAAAAACTTGTCAAATCAGTGCGAGTATGCTCGAACTAGTATGAGCATTATATTATTGGTTATCTCTCGTTCAATCATTGTCCATAGTAACGCAAACATTCAGCAATCATGAAAAGTCTAGGTTGAGCGACTGACACATTATTTTGATCAAACTCTTCACACACACAAAACTCCCACCATTAAAAAAAGGTTGTGATGATTTACTGGTAAATTGTTTTTGTTTTAATCGTAAGTATGTGAATGGTTTCTTGCTAGTCATATTGAGTCGAGTAATGTCAAATAATTATTAGCCCAATACTAATCGAGCAAATCTGCATTATTCTGAATACACACGATCGCAAGCATTTTTCAAGAAATCACCTCAAGGGCCATTTATTATAATAATATGTCTTGTTTTACTCAGGGTAGCCTCATCAGTATGCATACTGTTTTCCCCTAAGGGCCCTGCAATCATATCATTACCCCGACTTTAGCCGAGCTTCCATTAAAAGGTGCTCAAGCAGTCTTCCTACCGGGTACCCATTTACCTCACCTGGGTTGGAGCATGGCAAATGTAGATTAATGCCTTGCCAAAGGACATTAGTGCAGCGGCGGGACTCGAACCAGGAACCATACGACCCACAGTCCGTTGACGTATCCAATAGACACAAAACCTCTACTTATACCCTACTGTATGTCCCCCAAAAAACTTGTTCGTCGTAATACATCGTTTTAATATGGTTGCACATTTCAAAAGGTGGTTAACAAGGCGAATGATATTGTCTAGGTTCATTTTTCGAAAGTCTTTCCGATCGTATGTTTTTAGTGAAAGTTGTGTTTACCTGTAACGAATTTATGCTCCTTGAAATCAAGCAGATGTTTCTGTGATGAGAATACAATTGGAACAATTGGCACCTGAAATAAAAAGGTAGTAAATACGGTTACCTTAATCGTTTTGCCCTCTTTAATTTGAAATAAAGAAGCGTATTTTATTGCAGGTACTTACATAGGGCAGCCAAAAGAAAAACCGAACTACGATACTTCCAGTAATTCAGAACATAAATTATACCCAACACAGATATTAACATTGTACGAATTGTTCAAGACGCAGTTTCGTTGATACTGGACAAATTTTAACTCCTACATGTACCTTGCTTCATAAAATGCTCCCTAAAACAAAACATTTTATTATTCCGAATTGTAGACCTTTCCACCGAACTCCATTTTAATATTTTCCTGCAGATGAATACTATTTAAAGATTAAGATTTATACCCGATGATAATAGAATAGATGTCGATAATTATCAAATAATCATGGATGATGGTATAGTACCTGTGCTAGAATGGCAAGATTGAAGGCTCCCGTTTAAACGGGAGCATGGGTTCCGAGCTCTCCGTCCTGCTTACCCGATGCTTCCTTAATCAATTTTCTAGTCCCCTCTGGGAATATCAGTACTCGGTACTAGTGGAGAAGAAAAGAGACATGAAAGACATATGAGAACAAAATCAAAAGGATATTTACCACGAATACGAAAGAACAATGAAAACAGTGTATGGATAATTCAGGAAGAAACCAAAACCTAAATCTGTACCCACGGTATCACTATCCCCAATCTTCAAGCAAAAGCTTCAATGCTAGTGACAAAGGAGCAGTGAGATATAGAATTAGGGTTCTATGATCTGTTGATCACTTTACGGAAAGACCAGTGGGTGTATGAACGATGTTACAGAGGAGAGATGGAATATAGAACCAATGGTGCATTTGGGTTGTAGAGAAATTGAAGATTAATGCCAGTAGTAAGTTAACATACGCCTTTAGTCTGGATGATCTCCACGGCCTGGCTGAGGGCGTCTTTGGCACTGCGGTTGTTGGACCTGTCCACAAAGATGGTCCCGGACAAGATGGCGGCCAGGCCAAACGGCCCTGCGTAACTTGAGCATTTTCTTCATGAGAATCACGCACGCGCGTGGCCAAAGCTCCATTAACCCTGCATAGAGAAGACGCATACATCGTTAATTGACAGATTATTGCTATTTGGTGAGGAAGAGATAGAGTAATAGAGAGAGAGAGAGAGACAGACAGAGCGAGAAAGAGTGAGAGAGAAGCTAGGTGTAATAGCGCGAGGGACTTTGGGTGTGTGGGTGAGGGAGAGAGAGAGGGATGGGGGTATGTGTGACGCATGTGGTGGTGGGGGGGGGGGGGGGGGGGTTATTTTTTTATGTTACAACTGATCTCATTTTTTTTTTCATCAATTGTACAATCTTATGTAATGAAAATGTTTTGAATTCATTCATGTTAAGGAAAAACAACTGTATTTTATTTCTAAAATTAATTTGTATTGTTTGGAATCAATTGAAAAATTATCGAAGTCCCGATCGGGTTGGATTCTGTGGAGGATAAATCTTGTATTGGTCTGGATTTTAAGTACTCAATATTGAGAAATAAATTGTTTAATAGACCTTTCGATTTCTGTGTGTGATTGGTAATCCCCTATAATAAACTAGACATAAAATACCGCAAATACAACAAAATTAAATATGAATATGTCCACCTTTGATATGACGTCACGGAAATTATAATTATACGATGTTTAAGAAACATTGCCATTTGATGGCAACGTGCTTTTGTGATATATTTTTTAATAATTTGAATATAAAGTATGTAAGACATAATTATATTACCTATGCAATCGAGAGAGCTTTGATGATTACAGACGATGACAAATGGACCTTCAGGATATCGTTCCATTCCTATTATCTTCGCGGTAACACCGAACAGAGGACTCTGGACCCGTTGAACCAACAATTGCGGCATTCTGTAGCAAGAGATGGAAAAATGAAGAGTATTTGTTAGCGGAAAGTGAAAAAAGTGAATTAATGTTATCCACAGTACCGTCCCTATTAAAGATGCAGTTGAGTTCTGGTCATGCGATTGCATTGTGAAAGAAACGGTGTGGAATCGACCAGAAAAGGTTGATCATCTAGCACATAAGAATTTGTGTGTATTGCAAGGTTCTGGAATCATCAAAATGATAAGAAATTTGGCCAAGTCTTGGTATTAAAAGTTACAAACACTGTACACAGAAAGATTTATATGGGACTACACGAACACATGGGGTAAAAATCATACCCGGATTTTTACGATGTTACATCAACTTACATGACATATTTAGAATATGAAGGCATTTAAAGAGCCATGCTTTTCAGGGAACATGACTTGTCTTATCTGATGTTCTTCCACACTTGCATAATAAGAATAATAACGCTCACAAATTATTTTTCACCTCTTCCCAGAACTCAACCTTCTCTTTAAATGTATACTTATTATGTTTCGCTATGCCAAAGGTTGGTGCTGTATCTGTATAAACTTTAAATCAGTCTGCCCTGTGCATGATATTCCAAATTTCCAATGTATATGTCCTCGAAAGTATAGCCAAAGTTTAGACATTTTTGAACGTCTCGTGTGATATCGACTAATCTGCTTGATAAAAACGCTTTTGGCATGTTTGTCTACCTTTTTTAGCGTTACATTTACACGTCTTCTAGAAGTGTGATGACCCCGTTATATTGTGCCTCCCTCTTTACCTTACTCGAGCAAGGCCAAAACAATAAAGATAATAAACACTATTTCTCCAGGTAGTCGGAATCGAATAGTTAATATTTTACCAAACTGTAAAGGGATCGCTTGCATACCTAGGTTGCAGCATTTGCAATGATAATTACGAATTCAGTTCCCCTTCTAAATATTGTCGTTAACGAAACATTCATGTAAACTTCAGACATGTAAGGGCGTGTTTATACTTTTTCTGGCCAGAATCGGGCATCTGTTACGCGTTTTAGTTTAAACACGGTTGCGTCCATGCGCACTATTGTAGAATCACCGAAAAACGGCGATCACGATCGCCGATCGTAAACTCACAAAAAGATGCGTTTACAATTTGTAAACGCGTTTAAATGGGTTCAACATACTGACCTCTAGTGGGTCTACGGGTCTACGTAGCATGCACAGTGAAGGTTTGGCGAATCCAGCTGGAAGACCAATTAAGGCTCACCCAAGGAGAATTGCCTGGAGGAGCCAGAGAAGTGAGCATAAACAGGTACACCGTGGAACTGCGATTACGATGAGCGTTTACGATGAGCGTTACAAATCGCTCATTCTGCCTTCAAAATTTAAGCTTAAACGCACCCCTTAGATATCTCTGTTGTTAAAACACTTGAACGTGCAAGGAGAAATGGGATGAGAGAATAAGCACATGTAGCCTACAGAACAGTAATAGGGGTTTTTCGTTTGTCACGTCGACATAGTCGACGTCAAATATGGGACGTCATTCGGCGATCTGCGCATGCGTCGGGTCGTCTGGCGTCGTCAGGCCACATTTGCGAACCCGTTCATCGATGATTTGAGGTTCGTCAGAAAACTAGTGACCCGTCGTCAGAATGACGTCATCTTGCTACATCGCAGCGTAAATCAGAAAAGTAAAAACAGAAAGAGAAAGTGATAGAATGATTAAAAAAACAAAGAATAACATAAGGAAAGACAGAAAAAGAAGGTGAACGAAGGAAGAGAACAAAGAATAACATAAGGAAAGACAGAAAGAGAGGTGAAAGAAGGGAAAAAACAAAGAATAACATAAGGAAAGACAGAAAGATAAGGAGAAGGAAGGAAAAAATAAAGTATAACATAAGGAAAGACAGAAAGAGAAGGTGAAAGAAGGAAAAAAACAAAGAATAACATAAGGAAAGACAGAAGAGAAGGTGAAAGAAGGAAAAAACAAAGGAATAACATAAGGAAAGACAGAAAGATAAGGTGAAAGAAGGAAGGAAACAAAGAATAACATAAGGAAAGACAGAAAGAGAAGGTGAAAGAAGGGAAAAACAAAGAATAACATAAGGAAAGACAGAAAGAGAAAGTTGAAGGAAGGAAAAAAAAAATAACATAAGGAAAGACAGAAAGATAAGGTGAAAGAAGGAAAAAACAAAGAATAACATAAGGAAAGACAGAAGAGAAGGTGAAAGAAGGAAAAAACAAAGAATAACATAAGGAAAGACAGAAAGAGAAGGTGAAAGAAGGAAGAAACAAAGAATAACATAAGAAAAGACAGAAAGAGAAGTGAAAGAAGGGAAAAAACAAAGAATAACATGAGGAAAGACAGAAGAGAAAGTGAAGGAAGAAAAAAACAAATAATAACATAAGGAAAGACAAGAAAGAGAAAGTGATAGAATGATAAAAACAAAGAATAACATAAGAGAAGATGATAGAAGGAAGAAACAAAGAATAATATGAGGAAAGATAGAAAGAAAAATGATAGAATGATAACAACAACAATAACGTTAGGAAAGACAGAAAGAGAAAATGATAAAGAATAGACAATGGAGAAGATAGAAGAGAAGATGAAAGACGGAAAAACAAAGAATAACATAATGAAAATGGAGAGAGTATAATAGAATAATAAACGAAGAACAAAATAAGAAGTGAAAGAAGGAGAAATTGAATAAGCGCGTGCGGGGGGCATTACGTCATCGTGTAGAAAACGGGTGTCGACTTAAAACGAAAAGGGTAATAAGGTAGTGAACAGGACGGGTGTCTGACGCCAATTCGCATCGTTAGAGGACGTGAACGCCGTCCTCGTCCACACAAACGAAAAGCCCCTAATGTTGTGCAATCAGAGTGTGTGTACTAGGCGGGACAAAGTTTTCTATTCTGCTAATATCAAAGGAACCGCATGTGACCCGTATGTCCTGCGTAACATGACTCTCTACGTTTTACTTCCATATAAATGACAACGTCGGTAATAAAAATGAATGCGTGTCACACAGACAACACGAAGATTTCCAAATAAATTGTTCTGTGTATTAATTTTGGTTAAATGATGCTACTGCACGTTAATAAGCAATTAAAGCACCTTTCTCGTTATTGAGTAGATGTAGTTCGCTCGATGAGACTAGAGCCCCCCCCCCCCCTCCACAACAAAAATGCTACGAAACTGATCTCCTCCCTAGCACCCACCCCCTCATCCCACACCCCCCCCCCCCCCCCCCCCCCCCCCCCCTATGTAGCGACGCCCCTGGCCTTTAGAGAGTACGTACCTGGTAGCCTTGGGATTGCAAGCGTTGAAGAGCATGAAAGGTATAGAAATGAAGCCGAAAAGGAAATACATTCCATCAAAAGCGTGGTATTTGAGTTTGAACGAATCCTGCGGCTGCTAAGTACGACCAAGGTACATAATACGAATACAATGCTCCATAAAATAAGGTTCGATGGTGATGAATCGGTTCCAGGACCTGGTTCAAGAGTCTTGTCTCCTTCCATGTCTTCTGTGTTCCAGGCCATGGTCGACGGTTACGGTCTCGAGATCATAGATGACGAAGAGTAATATATCAGTGGTCCTTTGCAGTGACTATGCTCATAAACCTTCTTCAGTTTAGCCTCAAACACAGTAAATTCGCCCTCGATAAGTTGGTATTATGCTGAAGTGAATCCTATAAAATATTTAGACATTTGACATGACCCGTGATATATACAGTCACTTTGTACCGGCATTAATGGGATATTGCTTTATGTACCACCCCAAAAAAAGATAATGGTAATAGATAGCAGTAACTGTCATGACTGAAAAATGTGTTCCGTTTTCTTGCACCTCGTTTCCTTGTCCTGCGTTCTTAATCAGAACAAAAACAAAAGCGTAAAAATCGTCATAATCGAAGGATGTTCATGCTCTCGTACAGAAATCAACGCCTTTTCCTGTTGTGAAGAATGATTTACGCGTTATCACTGCGGAAAATGAAACCAAGAAGTAAAAACAAGAATGATTACAAAACAGCAAAAAAGTATTGCCTAATGCCTAGATTCACGTGATCTTGGTGTTTAGTCCGAGGCAACCTAATCATTAAAATTGTATGGAATATCTCGTATGTCGGTCGACAAATGTCGCTATATTGAAGAACATGTATTTTGACTGAATAGATGGCTTATTAAAAAATACATGTTCATAGAGTTGTAAAAACCGTAACGAATCGTCTGCCAAAACAACCAACAATGATATCGTATCCCAATTAGCTATGGCTGTATCTCGTAGGTCTCAAAATGTTCAGTTTAGACACGTCAGATCCAGCCCAAGTCTCTCACAGTGAAGATTTTAATTTTCTGATGAGAAGAGTACCTAATAGATAATCAACTAACATATAAAGGTGAAGACTAATTAACGAAAATTTCAAATGTTTTGGTGATTTATTCCTCTTCCCTGGCCGCCGCCTCTCCATTTGCGTGCACAGTTCAGTCTGACCAAAGTACATGGGTGGGCCGAACCCCCATCGTCTGAAGTTCTCAATTGTTATGTTGGGTTGAAAGACTCATTAACTTATCAAAAGTTCAGTCACTGATTAGG
>JAVYIG010015897.1:0-33636 GCA_035222895.1 Strongylocentrotus droebachiensis | reverse complement strand
GTGATGGCCAAAATTAAACTGATTGAATCTTTCCGCAGCATAAAACGTATGACCATTCGGTACAATAGTCTGAAAATCAAGACTATTACTTATTGGCTCTATAGCTCCTAAGTCGATTTAATAATAAATAAATAATTACAGTGCTTATATAGCGCCTAACACTTACTTTGTCAGAAGTCTCTAAGCGCTCTACAGTAACAACTAATAGTCGTTATTTCCCACTTGAAGACATTTACAAGCCCTACCTTTTTAGGGAAGTTCTAAATTAGTATTATCTTTCAAATGCTGTTGGAATTTAACCTTTTTCATTTTTTGGCCTGCAAATGGGACATAGTACCTTAAACGTCTCTATCAAGAAATCATATAGACTTGATACAAACATGAACGCATAACCACCCCTATTCCTACACTTTACGCTCTGAGACTTAGGATCATTTGTGCACAAAAACCCTTATAATGATTTTATTATCAGCCTTCACTAATCCATTAATTAACAAGTCATTTATTATCTCAAGTATTCACATTAATACTGAATAAACTCATAACACTACCTATACTCTTTATGTATTTCCCAATAGTCATCTGCATCACTTTGATCCTATAATTTTTTTTTTCGGCGAGATTACTGAAATCGAAAAGATACATTTTTAACAACCTATAATAATTTTTGAACTCCTTACAATATTCACAGAACTAGCAAGTATTCTTAGTCTGCAATAATTATATAGCACTAGTAAACTTACAAACAATTATGATTTCATATTACTAGAATCTCATCTAAGCATACATGTTTATATAGTTCATATTCTATGTAATTAACAAACAATAGCTTACTAAATGTTTTCATTTCATGGTTACATACAAGGTAAACTGGGAGTAAAAGAGAAGGGGCGAAAATACAGAGAGAGGGAGAGAGAGAGGGAGAGAGAGATAGAGAGAGAGGATCGAGGGGGAGATATATAAAGAGAGAGAGAAAGAGAGATTAGTTTTTCAACGAGTGCACTCCCCTAAAAAACTTAATTGTCTTTTAATTTTGTAATCAGGCCCTGAATCTATTCTTAACAAATTTTCATCGCCCAAAGCATATTATTTCATCCCCCCCCCCCCCAAAAAAAAAAAAACACCGCTTTCTAGCAAGGGTTAAAAGGGCAAACACTTTCTACATAATTGTTTACTTTTATAAGGCCAATCTTGGCATTAAAAATAAATGTATTGCTAGATCTATTCATTGCTAGATCTATTATATTATGTATCTATATAAGAGGTACAACTACTAGGAGAAAGTGACTTCTTGCTCTTGTTATCATATTTTTTTTAATTTTTTTTAGTCTACTCTCAAAGATACACTCATAAAGAACAACCGTGCAGATAAACTAGATAAAGGCCAAGGTGGTGTCATAAGTTGACTCTTTTTTTCGGCATATAAAAGTATTAATGACTGCTTTAATATTCGAGAAATAGTTGTTTTTATACGCTCTCGGGAAAGTAACAATTGGGCGAATTGCCCTCGGCACGCCTCGGGCAATAGCACAATTATAACCTTCCCTTGAGCGTATAAAAACAACTATTTCTCTCAAAGCAGTCATTAATACTATAATATCTCAGATTATTGCAAGATCCTAACATTATTATACAGTAATCCAAATATGGTAAGACAAGCCTGTTAAAATAAAGTGTTTAAGCTATATGATTTCTATTTGTTGTCCATTTAGTGATGGAAATGTCTTGTGTTTGCATGGGGCATAGATAGATGCATTTATTAGTCTCTTGCAAACACACACAAAATATCTACATAATAACTGGTTGCAGTTAAAGGCACATTTTATACATAACATAATTAAATAATTGAGATAAATAGTACATGAAGCAAAACAATAACAAAAGAACAGTAACAAATATTTAAAAGTATTACCCTGATTTTCTTTAAAATTAAAATACTTTTCAGGAAAAGGAACCGAGCAGAAGAGAAATAAAAGTGAAGAATGGAAGAGAATAATTATACAGGCCGGAGCAATTAAAGCGAGAAAAGGGCCAAACGAAACCAGAAAAAGGGAAAAAGGAAAGAAAGGCAGAGAAAAAAGCTTAGAAGAAGATAAAAAAAAAAAGGTAAAAGAAACAGATTGAAAGAGAAAGGGGAAGAGAAAAGTGAACTAAATTAAAAAAGAAGGAAGACGAAAGTGTATGCATACTCTCCATCTTTCACTTGTTTCATTATCTCTCGATATATTATCCGTTATTTCCTTTTTTCGCGTTCCCTTTTATTCTCATCACAGTCCTGTTCTCTTCTGTACCATTTTCACTAATTTTCTTTTCATATAAGATTACACCAAATTGCATACAAGTTTTGAGAATTCTTATATTTACTATCTTACAAGAAAATATAAAATTGTTCTTATTAATACCTAATTCTATCTGATTTATAATGCCATTTACGGATTGAATTTCATTTGATATATATTTAAACTTTTGTTTAGATAATATTGTTAATGCTTTTTGTGTAATTGTTTTTGTTTGTTCTTTATTTTTGTTTCAAATACAAATACACGTATTTTGTTAATAGAGTTTGGAATTGATAGGCCTGTGGTCTTTTCAAATCCCCCCGTATTTGAATATTCTTGTGTTTTATTACTTGTTATTTTCTCTTTCAACTTAAATGTTATTAGCATTGTGATTGTTCTTTTCATTCGAATTTGAAAATATTATTAATTGAAAATAAAAGTAATGGAAGTGATCTTTACTTTAATAGTGTAATGTATATTAGACAGTATTTAAAATGTCCAAATAGTGACATGCAAATATCAATGATACTCTTGATGGTTATCATGGTGATTATGTATTTTCAGCCCTTGAGCTGCAGGTTTAGTGTAAATATATATATTGCATTACAATAGACTGAAACATTTAAAATTACAATTGCATACCAAGTTTGAACAGCTAAATTTCCCGGATAAAAGAGAAACCTGGGCTTCCATCACAAAAAGAGAAATAAATGAATAATAATACAAAAAGGAGATAAACAAGAGGTGAAGCTAGATTTCTTAGGAGAATGGCTGCATTGTTATTAACGAAATGCTTGAACTCTGATCTAAAACAGGTCTTCATTTTTGTTAAATATCATTCAAAAAGTATGAGCATGGAAATGATAACAATAGGCTTAAGATAAATCCACTATATTCGTAATGGTTTATCAATGATAATTCTGTGAGTTTGAATATTACTATAACAAAATGAAAATCTTTCACTCAATGGGATGTAGTGGAACTTTCCCGAATCAAGAGTATGTTTGATGATATTTGTTGACAACCTTCTTACAATATTTGTTAAAAATTATTATTGTGAACAGCATATCTATGATAATAAAATCAACATGTAAAAGGCCATGTAGGACAATAACATCTAGTCTGACCATTTTACGATGATTGCAAGTCAGCTTAATAAACAAGAAGAGCGTACTATATGCTTTATATAGACCGATTTCAATATTTTCATTAAAATATGCAACAATTATAATAAGCATCAAATATTCGATGTCTTTGATTTTAAGTTTGACACGAGAAAACAACTATTTAATACACGATTGAGTTGATTGTAGAACGGTTCATGTATGTATGTATGTAATTGGGTTTATACAGACGTGTATCAATCAGATATGATTATTTACGTCTGGGGACCGACTTTTAACGTCACCATCCGAAATACGTGACTCAGTTTCGAACCTGCGTCCTCGGCTGAATCTGAACCCTCGCGGAAGGGTTCACTGTATCCTTCAAACAATGTATTCGTTCTCATGGCCTCAATGGCCTTAACAAAACACGATATGATAATTAATTCAGATTTCTTCTTGAAATCCATATAGAAATTAGAATGTAATCTTGAGCAAAAATCATCTACAAACATAATAAATCCCATCATGTGATGCCATTAACTCATAGCCTGCCATTAGGCTGCGTGCACGCTATTGTTACGCTGCTTCTTGCATGCTAGCAAACATTCATAATAGCAGTTATTGTTCATGCCCATTGGACTGTGCCTAGTGTTTTGCACGCGCTATTGTTAGTACCATCGCGTTAATCCGATTATCTCGTTATAAATCTGGCACTGGGGGATTAGCCCTGTGGCAGGATAAGAGTTAAGACAAACAAGATACCTATCATATAAACTGCTTGCTCCGCGGTTTTCAATAACATGATATTTCAAAAGCAAGCACACACTTATAGAAACAGATTCTGCGTAGCCATAACAACGAACGAGCTTTGACTTCCTACTTCCTTGTCACAACTGAGATTTAAGCTATAATGTATGTACATATTAAATACAATGGTAAGCTTATAATTGATGATTCTCGTTTTCTCTTTCTTTCGATTTTCCCTTTGTCTTGTCAAAGTTCAATTACTGTATCTATCTCATGATAATTAGTCTTGTAGGGACCATGGCCTTGCCATCACTGATATTATACACACAAACACGTACTCACACACCAACATGCATTTTTCCATCGAGCAGATGATCGCAACTCGTTATAATTGTCCAAATTGCATTCGTATTTGTGCGATATTCCTGGATTTCGAAGCAATTATAATTCCAGTTACAATGACTTACTTATGATATATACATTTATCATTATTTACCGCTGATAACTGGGGAATCGACAAACCGTTCGAATTATGCATTTTTCATTGCTTTTATAACATTGGTTACTGTTATATCTAAATGTACCATTTTACTACAGCGGTACATGAATTCACACCAATATCATAACTGTAATACACAGATTTGATAATATTGTTAATGTATTTTTGTGTTATTGTTTTTTGTTTGTTCTTTGTTTTGTTTCAAAAACAAATACACGTTTTTTTGTTAATAGAGTTTGGAATTGATAGGCCTGTGGTCTTTTCAAATCCCACCATATTTGAATATTCTTGTGTTTATTACTTGTTATTTTCTCTTTCAACTTAAATGATATTGTTATTGTGATTGTTCCTTTTATTCCAATGTGAAAATATAATTAATTGAAAATAAAAGTAATGGAAGTGATCTTTACTTCAATAGTTTAATGTATATGTGAAAGTATTCAAAATGTCAAAATAGTGACATGTACATATCAGTGATACTCTTGATTGATATCATAGCGATTATGTATTTTCAGCCCTTGAGCTGCAGGTTTAGTGTAAATATATATATTGCCTTTCAATAGACTGAAACATTTACAATTACAATTGCATACGAAGTTTGAGTGGCTAAATTTCCCGGATAAAAGAGAAACCTGGGCTTCCATAGCAAAAAAAAAGAGAAATATATGAATAATGATATACAAAAAGGAGATAAACAAGCGGTGAAGCTAGATTTCTTAGAAGAATGGCTGCATTGTTATTAACGAACCGCTTGGACTCTGACATAAAACTCGTCTTCATTTTTTGTAATATCATTACAAGATTATGGGCATGTAAATGATAGCAATAGGCTTAAGATAAATCCACTGTATTCGTAATGGTTTATCAATGATCATTCCATGAATTTGAATGAAATTATGAAAATGAAAACCTTTCACTCGATGGGATGTAGTGGAACTTTCCCGAATCTAGAGTATGTTTGATTATATTTGGTCACACCCTACTAACAGTAGTGTTATATATTATTATTGTGAACATCATATCTATGATAATAAAATCAACATGTAACAGGTCAGGAAGGACATCTATTGAAATAATTTACAAAGATTGCACGTAAGCTTCTTTCTAACAAAAATTGACCTACTATTTGCTTCATGTAGACACATTTTAATATTTTCATAAAAATATGCAACAATTATAATCAGCGTCAAATATTCGATGTCTTTGATTTAAAGGTAATGCAAAGTTTTGGAAAATTTTGAAAATTGGATGGATAGTGATTCTTTATAATTTTGATATATTTAGATGCCCCTGTGGGTGTATTATGAGCACTAGAAAATTTAGTTCCTAAAACACTTTTGATTTCGAAAAAAATTGAATATAAACATTTCCCGGTGCTCCCGGTAAATTTTGATAAATTTCAAATAGCGCCTACGGCCGTGTCATGTCATGGTAGCTGCGACCATGCAAATCTCAGAATATGTAGTTGTAATATATAATTTCCAAACGGGAATTGCTTATCGGTCGATTTTAGTCAAGAAACATTGTTTTATAGCTTAATTAATATTTTGACCTTGAGAGGGAGCTATACAACATAAAGAGTGTATTATTTACAATTTCATAACTTTAGACTCGATTTCAACCGCGATAACGATCACTGAATATTGTAGGATCGCATATGCTTCCAATATGTTCATTTGAACCAATTTCATGACCCCATACCAAAACTTTGTATTACCTTTAAAGTTTGACACGTGAAAACGATATTTAGTAAACGATTTAGTTGATTGTGGAAGGGTTCACTGTATCCTTCAAACAATATATATGTGCTTATGGCCTCGATTACCCTAACAAAACACGATATAAAAATTAATTAGATTTGTTCTTAAAATCCATATAGAAATTGAACCTTTTCTTTTAATAGCAAACCATCATCTACACACATAATAAATCTCGGGATGCCATTAAGACTAAAATGATACCTATTATATAAAGTACTTGCTCTGCGGTTTTCAATAACTTGATATTTCAAAAGCAAACACACACGTAACGAAACAGATTCTGCGTAGCCGTACCAAGGAACGAGCTTTGACTTCCTTGTAACAACTGAAATAAAAGCTACAATGTATGTTCATACTGTCTACAGTTTGTCAGCTTACAATTGATGATTCATGTTTTCTCCTTCGTTCGATATTCTCTTGTTTTGTCAAAGTTTAATAACTGTATCTTTTTCAAGATAATTATTCTTGTAGGGTCCAAGGTCTTACGATTACTGATATTATACACACAAACACGCACTCACACATCAACATACACTTTTCAATAGAACAGATGATCGTAAATCGGTTCAAATTGTCCAAGTTGCATTCGTATTTGTGCGTTAATCCTTGATTTCGTAGCAAATCTTTTTAACATTTTATGATACGTATTTTATTTGATTTATCCATATTAACCATTTGTCAGCTTAATTGATAATATTACTGTTATCATTTTAAACACTATTATCATTATCATTTGTATCATTATTATAACTATTATCATGAACATATAAAGAGTTTCATTCCAAAAGGAGCCCAAATCCACTTCGGGTACTTCTGAGTAAATCGCTTTTTTTTCTTTCTCCACTTTCCCTTTAGCCATGTACCTTAATGATGTTATGTATGTCAAAGGTGTCACCCCGGACCAACAACATAATGATAAGAACAAATCCACCAGTTATTTCTGATTTTTACACAAATTTTAGATTGTTTTCTTCTTCGTGGATTTAGCTCCTTTGTAATAAAACATGGATTTAGCTCCTTTTGGAATCAAGCTCTTCATATTATCATTGTCATTATGATATTATCATTATCATCATTAGTATTATTATCCATTTATTTGTCAGAGACTAATCATTGTACCTATCTGAAAATAACATAACTTTCCAATTATTGTTTTTAACAGTGTCAACAAACACTTTTCCATTTAACAGATTATAGTAACTCGCTAAAAGTATACAAGTTTCATTCGTATTTTTGCGTTAATCCTTGATTTCGTAAGAGTTATCGTTCTCGTCACAATGACTCACTTATTGTTTATATATATATATATATAATTATTGTTATTTTTGTTATTATTGTTTTTAAATATAATTATGACTATCAATATTATCACTATGATCATTATTAATATTAATATCATCTTTATAAGTCATTATTTTCTTCGTTATTATAAGTATCATATTATCAGTATCATCGTTACTATTAATTTTCGCCTATTCGTCAGGGACTACTGAATGTACGTATCTCAAGATAACCTTATTACTTAATTTAGTTTTCTTTAATATTATTTTGTGTATCAAGGTCTCATCAATGCCTTGGAGGGAAAGGCCTATTGAATTAGTGTTAACCTCTCATCATCCCGTCCGAACGAAAAATGATTTAGATGTACAGAGGGCTTTTCCCCTACTCTTATACGAATAGAGCAGTGTTTTCTTTTTAATGTGTAAATAATCCTATCTCCCCCTTCTTCTCGTGGAAGCCGGAGGTAAAGGTTTTTGTTTTAAAGGTGTTATATATACAGAGCCCCCCCGCAAAGGTTGATGCGATATTTAAATGTTTGTAGATTTGATTTTTGTGTTCTCATTTTCTTTAATCTTCACATTTAGTTTGGTTAATTTTGTTTTGTTTTGTTCTGTTTTCGCTCTATCTGGAATTTTCGAACGTCGTGCAGTTGTGCTCCTTAGGCCATTACCTTATACCCTCAGCTCCCCAAGTGCACGAAACAAAATTCATTCCCACCGGGCTCTACCATTCCTCACCTTATGTTGCTAGTAAGATAATATTCACTAGGGAATATGAACAATTTCAACACTTTCTATTTCACGTGAGAATGTACGCACTTAATTGAAACAATACTTTTTTTTAATTCATCTGAGGTATACTCTGCTTCCGGATGAGGAAAGAAAGATCATGAGAGTTCAACATAATAGGAAATAACACCAATCTCGTATTCGGCATAATCCTTTTTTCACGTGGGCCTGCGCGAACCAAGGCTTTTTCCAAGGTGTTACACATCCCCCCCCCCCCCTTCAAGATCGATGTGCAATATGTTAATGTTTGTTAGTTTGTTTATAGTTTTAGTCTTCACATTTTCTTTGGTTAATTTTTGTTGTTGGTTTGTTCTGTTTTTGCTTGATCTGGAATTTTCGGACATCAGTTTTGCTCCTCAGGTCATTACCTCATACACTCAACACCCCTAATGCACGAGCAAACAAATCATTCATACTGGGCCCTGCCCTTCTCCTCCTCGTGTCGCTAGTGAGATAATATTCACTAGGGAATATGAACATTTAAAACCCTTTCGATTTCACGTGAGAATGTACCTTCTTGTTCCCTGTAACCATTCGTTTTAGTGATTCCATGTTGCTTTAAAAGAAAATCATCAGTAGGTTTGCGGAACCAGAATATCGCATGTGTTCTTCTTATGTTATGACCTAGGAGGTCAAAACCTGTTCTGTGCCAATGCTGTGTTTAATTTGTATTTTAAGCTATACGATTCTTCTTTTTGGAATAAAAAATAAACATTATGATAGTTCACCGGAAAGTCTAGGTGCAAAACAAGTTGAATCCCTCTATCCCACATATGATTTTATTGGGCGTTTTAATTAATTCGAAATGCCCCCCCCCCAAAAAAAATAAAAAATAAAAAATAAAAAAATTAGGGTCAGTTACATTAAAGTAGGAAAGAAAAAAAATTAGGAAAGAATTTGAATTAAAAAAGAAAGAGAGAAAATGTAAGTAAATACTAAAGAAAGAGACAAATACAAATAGAGCTTAGTTTGTTCAAGTACCCCAAAAGTGCACATTTGACGAAGGAAACATGTTCAAATTACTTCCTGATAAGTGCCCCCTCCCCTTTGTCATAAGTGTCTCTTTTCAACTATGATAAGTGTCCCTATCCAAATCTGATAAGTGTCTCTATCTAAATCTGATAGATGCCCCTTTTACTTTGACAAGTGTCCCTTTTCCTTTGTAGTAAGTGTATTTTCCCCTCGTAATAATTGCCCCTTTACCTTCCTAAAAATACAGCTTTGTGTTATAAAAGGTTCTTATTTCTACCTGACTTTAACGAAAGGCAGTGTTGAAAAATGTGAAAGGTAAACAAATTGGCGGACTTTTCTAACCCAAAGTTTACTGCATTTATATTACCAAATGTCATTCATAATAATGTTAAAAGAAATATGATTAACAAACGTGGTATGACAATGTTTTTGGTATCACCCGTCATATCCCCGAAACAATATATTTCTCATTGCCTCCACTGATAAGATCAATTCTACGCGGCAACAATTTCAACACTTTCTATTTCACGTGAGAATGTACGTACTTGTTCCGTGAAATAATTTTTTTTATTTTATTAATCTGAGGTATACTCTGCTTCCGGATGAGGAAAGAAAGATCATGAAAGTTCAACATAACAGGAAATAACACCAATCTCGTATTCGGCATAATCCTTTTTTCATGTGGGCCTGCGCGAACCAAGGCTTTTTCCAAGGTGTTACACTTCCCCCTTCAAGATCGATGTGCAATATGTTAATGTTTGTTGGTTTGTTTTTAGTTTTAGTCTTCACATTTTGCTTGGTTAATTTTTTGGTTGGTTTGTTCTGTTTCGCTTGATCTGGAATTTTCGGACGTCAGTTTTGCTCCTCAGGTCATTACCTCATACACTCAACACCCCTAATGCACGAGCAAACAAATCATTCATACTGGGCCCTGCCCTTCTCCTCCTCGTGTCGCTAGTAAGATAATATCCACTAGGGAATATGAACATTTAAAACCCTTTCGATTTCACGAGAGAATGTACGTTCTTGTTCCCTGTAACCATTCGTTTTAGTGATTCCATGTTGCTTTAAAAGAAAATCATCAGTAGGTTTGCGGAACCAAAATATCGCATGTGTTCTTCTTATGTTATGACCTAGGAGGTCAAAACCTGTTCTGTGCCAATGCTGTGTTTAATTTGTATTTTAAGCTATACGATTCTTCTTTTTGGAATCAAAAATTAACATTATCATTGTTCACCGGATAGTCTAAGTGCAAAATAAGTTGAATCCCTCTATCCCACATATGATTTTATTGGGCGTTTTAATTAATTCGAAATGCCCCCCCCCCAAAAAAAAAAAAAAAAAAAAAAAAAAAAAAAAAAAAAAAAAATTAGGGTCAGTTACATTAAAGTAAGAAAGAAAAGAAATTAGGAAAGAATTTGAATTAAAAAAAGAAAGAGAAAAAATGTAAGTAAATGCTAAAGAAAGAGACAAATAAAAATAGAGCTTAATTTTTTCCAAGTACCCCAAAAGTGCACATTTTACGAAGGAAACATGTTCGAATTACTTCCTAATAAGTGCCCTTTCCCCTTTGTCATAAGTGTCTCTTTTCACCTATGATAAGTATCCCTATCCAAATCTGATAAGTGTCTCTATCTAAATCTGAAAGATGCCCCTTTTAATTTGACAAGTGTCCCTTTTCCTTTGTAGTAAGTGCATTTTCCCCTCGTAATAATTGCCCCTTTACCTTCCTAAAAATACAGCTTTGTGTTATAAAAGGTTCTTATTTCTACCACTTTAACGAAAGGCAGTGTTGAAGAATGTGAAGGGTAAACGAATTGGCGGACTTTTCTAACCCAAATGTTACTGCATTTACCTTACCAAATGTCATTTATAATAATGTTAAAAGAAATATGATTAACAAACGTGGTATGACAATGTTTTTGGTATCACCCGTCATATCCCCGAAACAATATATTTCTCATTGCCTCCACTGATAAGATCAATTCTACGCGGCAACAATTTCAACACTTTCTTTTTCACGTGAGAATGTACGTACTTAATTGAAACAATTCTTTTTTGTTTATTAATCTGAGGTATACTCTGCTTCCGGATGAGGAAAGAAAGATCATGAGAGTTCAACATAACAGGAAATACATCAATCTCGTATTCGGCATAATCTTTTTTCATGTGGGCCTGCGCGAACCAAGGCTTTTTCTAAGGTGTTACACAGCCCCCCCCCCCCCCCCTCCAAGATCGATGTGCAATATGTTAATGTTTGTTGGTTTATTTTAAGTTTTAGTTTTCACATTTTGTTTGGTTAATTTTTTTGTTGGTTTGTTCTGTTTTCGCTTGATCTGGAATTTTCGGACGTCAGTTTTGCTACTCAGGTCATTACCTCATACACTCAACACCCCTAATGCACGAGCAAACAAATCATTCATACTGGGCCCTGCCCTTCTCCTCTTCGTGTCGCTAGTAAGATAATATTCACTAGGGAATATGAACATTTTAAACCCTTTCGATTTCACGTGAGAATGGACGTTTTTGTTCCCTGTAACCATTCGTTTTAGTGATTCCATGTTGCTTTAAAAGAAAATCATCAGTAGGTTTGCGGAACCAGAATATCGCATGTGTTCTTCTTATGTTATGACCTAGGAGGTCAAAACCTGTTCTGTGCCAATGCTGTGTTTAATTTGCATTTTAAGCTATACGATTCTTCTTTTTGGAATCAAAAATAAACATTATGATAGTTCACCGGAAAGTTTGGGTGCAAAATAAGTTAAATCCCTCTATCCCAAATATGATTTTATTGGGCGTTTTAGTTAATTCGAAATGCCCCCCCCCCCCCCAAAAAAAAAAAAAAAAAAAAAAAATAGGGTCAGTTACATAAAAGTGAGAAAGAAAAAAAAATAGCAAAGTATTTGAATTAAAAAAGAAAGAGAGAAAATGTGAGTAAATACTAAAGAAAGAGAAAAATAAAAATAGAGCTAAGCTTTTTTCAAGTACCCCAAAAGTGCACATTTTACGAAGGAAACATGTTCAAATTACTTCCTAATAAGTGCCCCTTCCCCTTTGTCATAAGTGTCTCTTTCACCTATGATAAGTGTCCCTATCCAAATCTGATAAGTGTCTCTATCTAAATCTGATAGATGCCCCTTTTACTTTGACAAGTGTCCCTTTTCCTTTGTAGTAAGTGTATTTTCCCCTCGTAAAATTGCCCTTTTACCTTCCTAAAAATACAGCTTTGTGTAATATAAGAGGTTCTTATTTCTACAACTTTAACGAAAGGTAGTGCTGAAGAATGTGAAGGGTAACAAAATTGGCGGACTTTTCTAACCCAAAGGTTACTGCATTTATATTACCAAATGTCATTCATAATAATGTTAAAAGAAATATAATTATGACGCGGCAGATCACCTAATAGAACTAATTAAAAAAAAGTTTCACATGCTATGGCCTCATCAGTTTGATATTGTCCTTCTTCTAAGAGTCCTATGATTATAACTACCCCAGCAATGCCAGGTACCCATTTATTTCACCTGTTTAGAGTGGGTATATTTGGGTAAAACATCTTGTCCAAGGATCATAGAACTAAGCAAGGATCGAACCCGTAATCCCTCTTATTAAAGTCAAGAGCCCTCACCACTATACTTCATTATTTATCCAGTCATAGCATAAAATAAACCTTACAACTCTACCAAGTACATCGAACTTAAAACTAAAATCTAAATTCTGAGTCAGCGGTCTAAAGTCGAATTTAAGAAAAGAAGGCAGACCGATGCCCCCTCTTCTCCCCTATCCTCACTCTTTCTCTCTCTCTCTCGCCCTCCCTGTCACTTTCTCTCTCCCTCTCTTCCCTCTTCCATCTCTCCCCGTCTCTCTATTGTTCTCTCCCCCCATCTCTCTCTCTCCCCCCTCTCTCAATATCTCTCTCCCTTTATATTTATATATATATATGTATATATACATATATATACCGAGAATTATCGACGTTTTATCATAACTTAATCACGTTTATAATAGATAAATGACACATATTTGGAAAGCTTAGATTCTCTTCTTTCATTTGATGCAACTCATATAATACACATTCCACGCATGAGTGATTAAAATGAATTTGAAGAGAGGAAACCAAAAAGTTTCTGCAGAATTGACAACAGACTTAACTCCGTTTCGTTGACAATCAGCCATGCATGTAGTCTTTCGTCTACGGCTGATTGTCAACGAAATGGAGTGAAGTCTTTTGTCAACTCTGTTTGTTGCTACGGCAGGCACCCAGTGAAAACGTATTCGTTTGATAAATTTATGGAAATGCAAGCACTACTTTAAACAAACGGAACCTTGTCATTCCTTGCTCATTTTTCCTGATTGAGGTGTCATTTGAAAGGGCAGAACCTCTACTTTCTAGAAATGTGATTTTCTCTTTGAAATTCAGATACCGTCAGCCAAATGACTTTTTGGTTTCCTCTCTTCAAATTCATTTAATCACTCATGCGCGAAATATGTATCATATGAGTTGCATCAAATGAAATACGAGGATCTAAGCTTTCGAAATATGTGTCATTTAGTAATAATAAAGTTGACTAAGTTATGATGAAACATCGATAAAACTCGGTTTCGTTTTTTCTGGGACGCACTGCATATACCTTTATAATAGTTTTCTG
Source organism: Strongylocentrotus droebachiensis (assembly GCA_035222895.1). NCBI lineage: Eukaryota > Metazoa > Echinodermata > Echinoidea > Camarodonta > Strongylocentrotidae > Strongylocentrotus > Strongylocentrotus droebachiensis. The sequence goes on along the minus strand of JAVYIG010015897.1, from coordinate 19,558 downwards.
GGACGTTTGTAGACTCTATTAACCCCTAGATCATCTAAGGTGACGTCTGCTCTGGGGTAAGGAAAGAAAGATCATGAGAGTTCGAAATAACAGGAACTAACTCCCACTTGTTTGTTAACCCCTAGATCATCTGAGGTGACTTCTGCTTCCGGATGAGGAAAGAAAGATCATGAGAGTTCAAAATAACAGGAAATAACACCGACCTTGTATTCGAACTAGGCCTACTTTGTGAAAGTATGGGAAAAGTTCCCCAACATGATCTTGCAAACAAAGTCTTTGCTTCAGGCCTGCCTGTCCTAGGCAGATGACCTGATATTTTGCAGACACAAAGCCTTTCCAGTCGCTGTGCGTAAAAGTGTCTGCACAGTGAGACTAGACTTTTAAAAGAACCGAATTCAATTGTTTTGTTTCATTGAAAAGATTGGTTATGAAAAACAAAACAGCTTCAAAGGCAAATAATCTGTATGTTGCATATATTATTTTATGTCAATTCCAACTGAAATATATACTTATATTAAAGACAAATTAGAAAACTGCATGTATTGCCCTAAATATTTAACAACATGTCGTCATTAAAAATATTTCAAACTAGATGGCGCATTTACCTTTATAGTACCTACCAGTGTTTGAAAACTTTCTATTAGACAATAACAATGATATATTCAAATTGACATTGGAATTGAATTAAACGGATTCCCTATGGTGTACGGGGATGCTGCTCTTTTTTCCTTACCATTAAAACATTTTCTGTATTTGTTTTGTAATAAAAAAACAGACAGTTTAGCTTCGGCTGTATTTTCTCTCTCTCTCTCTCTCTCTCTTTCTCTCTATCTTTCACTTTCTCCCTGTCTGGGCTCTGCATATCATATCAACTTTAGGTTGGATTTGAAAGTCTTTTTAAAACAGTTTCTATTTCTTAATTAGTTCAAGTGTCTAGTTCTCGTAATAAGTATCCAAGTTGTGGTAGTTTGTTTTGTTAGTGTCTTGTCTCTATAGTTGTTTTGCCTATTTATTGTTGAATGACCTGTGATTATTTTGAATGCAAATGTGTGTGTACTTATACACAGTGTAAGTTGACAAATTATGTATCGATATTTTTACTATATTCACAAAAAGTACGTATTAAAATATGTATATATTCCAAATACGTTAATTAAAACAGAAACTATTTATTGTTAAAAAATGCTATGTTATGACCAATAAATCAATTAAGGGCACATTTTCGCTTTACAGACTTAGCAAACTCGCCTCGCCTGGTTATATACATGATTTCACTTATCCATCTTTATTCTAGCACTTTTACCCCTAGCTCTCTTTATTTAGCTTGTCTTTATTTATGTTGCTCTCTCCCCTTAGCTCAGTTTATTTCTCTTTATGTTACCTCTTTCTTGCTATTTATATCTGTATCTCTTTCTACTCCTCCCCTCTCTCACCCTCCTTCTCTCCCTTGTTTGCATACACATTTTGAGAATTATTAATGGAATATTCCAACAAAATATTAACTTAACAGAAAATACAAAATTGTTCTTATCAATACCTAATTTCAAGTGAGTTATAATGCCATTTACGTTTTGAGTCCCGTTTGATAAATAGTTAATATGTCTTTCAAATAATATTTTCAAAACCGTTTTTTTTTCATATACATATACATATATAATATATCAAGCCCACCAGCGTTCCAGGTGCTAAGGCTGTGCTTCACACAAAAGGCTGTGCTTCACACAAAAGAAATTCAAAGTAATTTAAAATTCAAATGAGATAGGTCGCCACTCGGCTATAAAAGAGCGGGGATCTGAAAAGGTATTCTTTTCATTGTCTAATAATTCTGCTTGTGCATGATGATACCATTTCCAACATTCTACATGACCGCAAGACTACCACTGCATGTTTGCATGAAACAGTTTTTGTTTTTTACCCTTGGATACAAATACATGTATTACTTTTTGAAGGGATGTTGTGATTATACAATGTTTTTTGCCAATAAAGAAGTGAGTCTTTAAAACTCATATATGTGACCACCCATTTGTTACCATGAGTGTGACATGTGGCGTCTTGAGGGGTATGTTAATATGTGCTTAAAGTAGGCTGAAAATAATGTAATGATAATAATAATGAATATAATTATAGCACGTGTAAAAGTGCTACTTTAGAACAATTTGGGCAGTCCCTATGCGTGCCCTTACAGGTGCTGCCTCCAAATCTTGAGGTGCTCAAATTAGTACTTGATTTTTTAGAGTGTATTATTAACATCATTCATTTATTTTGTTAAATATTGTACCTATATGTATATATGTATAAATATATGTATATAAGATAATTATTGAATATTATAAGCATATTTTGTTAAAGTGTTGTTGTCAACAGCGTTTTGGAGCGAAAAGGCTATTAAAATCATTGTAACCTTTTTGTTATCTCGTACCATTACAACTGGGCATGGTGGCTCAGTGGTTAGAGCGCCCGCCTCGTGAACAGGATGTCGTGGGTTCGAACCCCGGCCGAGTCATACCAAAGACTTATAACAATGGGACCTTCTGCTTTGTAGCTAGGCGTTCAGCATATTAGATTGGAGAAGGGTAGTAATAACATATTATGTTATGCAGGGCCCGCTGGAAGAGCAGTTTCATAACTGAAGTGGCTACCCTGGGTAAATAAAACGTTGTTATTATATGAAAGTACAGTGGCTCTACCCCTACTCTTATACGAATAGACTGAGCCAACTTGCCTCGCCTGCATATAAACATCATTGTATTGATCCAATTTTCTATATTAGCACTCTCCTCATGATATTAAAGGAACGAATTTAATGATGTGTTTAGAATTTAGAGTAGATACTTACAACAAAAACAATTATTATTATGTCTGAAAATCAAGTTTTACGCCTTCAAAGGGAATGTCCACCTTGCTAGTCAGTTGTCTTTTATAAAGGCAAAATAGGTAGAGAAACAGATGCATTAATGTTTAACAAAAATGAGATAAAAAAGACATAAGGAAGACATTAATAATTTTTCTTTTCTAAACTTTCTTTGAAGTTTTGAATTGTCATACTGATTATTATTAGGTGATACGTATGAAATATACGTATCACCTTTTGATTTCGTCAAGATTTGTATTATTTATTTATTATTTATTAGGTGATACGTAACGAAGTCTACGTATCACCTTTTGATTTCGTCAAGATTTTTATTATTATTCCTATTATTCTTCCTCGATTTTGTTCGCAGGATATCTCAAGACTGAATAAAGCCATTATCATGAAACTTTCAATGATGATAGATCTTAGTCTAACTTAGAACTGTGTGACTTTTCAGACAGTCAAGGTCATCGTGACGTCATCCAGGCGCCATTTTGTGAAAATCAACTTATGATCATATCTTCATAAAGGAAAGCCATTTTTCATTCATATTTATCATGATTAAACTCAATATCCGTCCGGTCAATTTCAAGTCAATAAATGCGCGCAAAAATGCGCGTACGCTTATGTCCGCGCGTTTACGCGCGCGAAAAAAATTAAAATGCTCCAAATCATCCCAATTTTTTTTTACATCTGTTTCAGGCCATATGGAGCATTTGATAAAAAAATTACGCACACGCGCATGCGCGCGCATTTTCGCGCGTACTGGCATTTTGCAATATAGAATCGCCGAATTTTTTCTGTCATTATATTTGGTACATTTTTCCAAGCATTTTGATAACTTGTTCACCTTTTAATAACGCAATGAGCGTCCGTCAAAGTTGACAGCACGCGCGGATTTGCGTTATCTTTATCCACAATACATTGGCAAAAACATGCCTATATAAAATTCATTGTAACTCTTTATAATGGATAGAAACTCCTAATATTTTTTCATATTTAGATAGATTATGAGTTAGAGATATGATTTCATGTCTCATTTGACCCTCAATTAACTCATGATGTCATCATAATGGCCTCCAAACTCAAAATTTCAATTTGCATATTATGACGTCAGCATATTTTTGGAAAATTGATTGTATCTCTGTAAATATGGATCAATTTTCTTTTAAATTTTGATATGTTCTAGCTGAGACAATTTTCTACAAATGCAGTATTCACAATTTTTATTTTTGACAAAAGTATCATGGTGTATTTTTGCGATTAAAGGAGGCATGTCAATTTTTCACATTTTGCGTGTATTCTCTATGGGACATGACTTTTTCTCAAAACTGGATTCTACACTCCTGTCTTTCGCGAGCAAAATCTCCGTTGTTTTAGCTTCGTTTTCGCTGAGCTTCGAATATGTTGTAGCTGAGACAATGAGCTATCACAAGTGTGCCCTTTATTTTTCGATTAGATGCCGGGATCATGCTCATATTTCACTTGCAAAGTAGGATTTCAGAATTCCATTTCCCGTTTACGTGTAATCGCTATGGGAGATGTTTTGGTATATCGGTAACGCACTTGACTTCCAACCTCGAGATCCCTGGTTCGAGTCCGGGTGTCTCCAACAATTTTTTGCTTCACTTTTTTTTTCCTTTTGACCTTCACTGTACCATCTCCTTTGATTATTTAAACACGTAGAATCGCAAATAATGTCATAAATAACCCTTTTTACTTTATTATTACCCTATTTTCACTTAATCCATTACTTTTTGCGTGTAATCCCTATGGGAGATGACTTTTTCTCAAATCTGGAGTCTACATTCCTGTCTTTTGCGAGCAATATCGCCGTTACTTCTGCTTGGATTTTGTTGATTTTTGAGTATGTTGTAGCTGAGACTATATGCTATCTAAATAAACCCTCATTTTTTCAATAAGATGTCATGATCGCGCTCATGATCATGATCATGATCATCATGATCATCATTATCATAATGATGATAATCATTTATCAATTACATTTTCATTTCTTTGAATAAGATAAAATCGTCAAAAGGTGTTCTTCATGATGTAAATTAGAGTCAAATGTGTAACTGGTTACTGTACAGGGTCAAAGGTCATATATTGTTTCAATCTATCTTCCCTAGATCCATGATGATCAAGGAGACACAATTTAATCTTGACATATGAATAGATCATAATGGGAGAAGCATATAAATGGGAGAAGCATTTTACAAAACAATATATCGTGTAATGCATTTTTCGTTATGTAAACCATTATCATACGTATCACCTAAATCGTCTAAGTGACGAATTAAAGTCTAGTTATTTATTATTATTCTTCCTGGAATTTGTTCGCAGGATATCTCAAGACTGAATAAAGCCATTATCAGGAAACTTGCCATGATGATAGATCTTAGTCTAACTTAGAACTGCGTGACTTTTCAGAGAGTCAAAAATATCGTGACGTCATCCAGGCGCCATTTTGTGAAAATCAACTTTTGATCATATCTTCATAACGGAAAGGAATTTCTCATTTATAATTATCAGGATTAAGATCAATATCTGTCCGGTCAATTTCAGGTCAATAAATGCGCGCAAAACTGCGCGTACGCGTACGTGCGCGCGTTAACGCGCGCGTAAATTTTTAAAATGCTCAAAATCGTTTAAAAAAATTTTTGCATACGTTTCAGGCCATTATAAGCATTTCATAAAAAATCGCGCAAAACACGCATTTTTGCACGTTTTCGTTTGTCACGGCCGAACGAAAAATAATTCCTTGTATATTTGTTTTGACAGGATATTTCTCATATTTTTTTGACCAATTTGATACCATGTTCATCTCTTTATTACTATTAATAACGGAATGAGCGTTCGTTCAAGAAAAATATCCGTGCGCGCGAGCTCATGTATTACATAGCATATATGGGCAAAAACATGCCTATAAAAAGTCCATTGGGATGAATAAGGACTGCCAAGTTTTTTTCATATTTTGATAGAGTATGAGTCGGAGATATGATTTCATAGCTCATTTGGCCATTAAATACATCTTGACGTCATCATAATGGCCTTGGAAGTCAAAATACGAAATTGCATATTATGATGTCATTATATTTATGGAAAATTTAGTGTATTTCTCAAATTATTTACTGATTTTCTTCCAAATTGCGATATCTTGTAGCTTATGCAATTGCCTACAAGATCAATACACACTGCTTTTTAATTTATTGACTTCATCATAGTACAAAATTCAATTAAAGGCCACATGTCAGAATTTTCTCAATTTGGGTGTTATGTCTATAGAAGGTGAAATTCGTTCACATCATGAATCTACATGACATTGATCTTTGAGCACTATCTAGCTTATTTGTGCTCTATGTTCTCCCACATTTAATACGATGTAGCTAAGAAAATTATATACAAGAATGAAGTACATTATTTATCTTTTTGATGACATCATCATAGTGCAAATTTCAATTAAAGGCGACATGTCAGAATTGTCTTAGTTTGCGTGTTAGGCGACTTTTTCTGAAATCCTGATTCTACAATTCTTTATCAAATACCTGAAGGGGGCGCTATCCCACTCTTAATCATGGTCACCAGGGAATTTCAGTATAAACTTTTACATAACATCATATTTTGCAATGATAAACTGTATCTTTTTGGATTAACACAGTCAAATGTTTGTTTCTTTTGTAGAAAAGAGGTAGAAACCTATAGTTTTATCTTCTTTGAATGTTGTGAAGGGTCCAGTTGAAACTTGACTCATGGATAATAGACCATAATAGGAGTAGTATTTTATAAGGAAAGATGAAATCGTGAAAACGCGTTCTTCATTATGTTACACATGAGCATTAATTACGTATTACCTAATTCGTCAAAGTGACGAATTAAAGTCTAGTTAATATTGTTATCATTATAATCTAACACTATTATTCTAACCACTGTTATTTGCGACGTTATATTCTATTACAATCATTACTAATTCATTTTTGTTTGGATATTTTTCTTTATCTTTTACTACTGGACACCTGCCCCTTCCATTTCTCCAAATAGACTTTGTATGGCCATTCTCAGTTAACACAATTTTGCATAATGTATGGGCAAAACATATGATGGCGTATAGAAGGTGTAATTACATAAAATACTCCATAGGTTTATTCGTAATCACAAAACTATCGCACGGGTAATCAATCATAAAATGACTACTTTACGACATTATAGCGGATATTACCCTAAGCAGACCGATTGAACAAACATTCGTTATCATAAGTCGCTGCGAAAAATGCTGGTCATACACGTAGGCCATAGTGTTTATCTACGTTATCATTTTATCAAAATAGATGGCGCGAAACACATTTACAAAACAGTATCTTCTTCATAGATTCGAATCATTGCACTGCACATTCAGTAATTGTGATAACTCATAAATATATTCCATTACTCTAGCATACTGGTCATATCGATTAGGAATTGTTTTTCATTTACAGTTTTTATTTAGATATGCATGATGAGAGCGTTTGTGTTGGTGGGTAGGGACATGGTGTGTGTTTTGTGTGGGTATGCGGGTCTATATGTGTGGGTTTATATATATATATATATAATAATTCTCTCTTTCCTCTTCCCCCTCTCCCTCTCTCCTTGAACTCTATCTTTCCTTTACTCTCCATATATTATCCTCTCATTCTTGTTTACTCTCTATCTTTTCTCTCCCTGTACTCCCATTCACTCCCTGTCTTTCTTTCTCTTCTCCATCCTTTTCTATCCTTTAAACAAAAAAAAATTAAGACGATATTCATATGGACCCATTTTAATATTTCCCTTCAAATATGCAGAATATAAACAAAGTCAAATACTTGATTCCTATGAATGAAAATATGAAAATGAAATTCGTTTAATCAATGGGATGAAGTGAAGCCTTCTCAAATCGACAGTATGAGCAGTTATTCGTACCGGTAAATTTTCTACTCATTACATTGTTATTAACATTTTATGACAATGGAATAAAGATGGATTATGTCAGGTTGACACTTTTATTAAAAATGCATATAAATAAAATAACGTCTTCTTTAGCAAGCATCATTTATACACAAAATAAACCCAACATGCGATGATGTAAAAATGTGATACCTATCACATGAATTGCTAGCTCCATGGTTTTTAACAATGTGATGCCATAACAAGAGAAATAAAAGCTATCATAACATATATGTATATGGGTGTGGTCGGGAATTGATGAGAATCGGTGGAAATGGGTTTGGGTGTGTACAGGTGTGGATGGGTAGGGGTATGGACGAGCATAGGTGTGGGAGGGTGTTGTTGTTGGTGGGTGTGTACAGGTGTGGATGGGTAGGGGTATGAACGAGTATAGGTGTGGGTGTGGGTGTTGTTGTTGGTGGGTGTGGGTGTGGATGGATAGGGGTATGAACGAGTATAGGTGTGGGAGGGTGTTGTTGTTGGTGGGTGTTGGTGTGGATTGGTAGGGGTATGAACGAGTATAGGTGTGGGAGGGTGTTGTTGTTGGTGGGTGTGGATGTGGATGGGTAGGGGTATGAACGAGTATAGGTGTGGGAGGGTGTTGTTTTGGTGGGTATGGGTGTGGGTGGAAAAATGGCGTTCCTTGATGCCTAGTCGACACCCTTGACATTCTGAAATTCATCGAAAGAGTTTGAGTTTTGAGTTTGAGTTTTGAGTTTATTGATTTCACATTTCACATGCAGAAATAATACAGATAACAAAATATACATAAAAGACATATTGTTTCATAATATAAAAAAGAGGTTACAAAGTCAGTTATTTTTTGTAATTCCAAGGGGCCCTATTCTCGAGGCGATTTTCATTTGATTCACCTCCAAAATAACCTTTCTTGTTTTATACGCTCAATACCACACAGGATGCAATGACCTGCAATAAATAATTTTAATTTGTTTTGCCTAGATAGGTCTATTCGAAAATTTCGCAGGGGATGAATCCAACTCTTCTTAACTTTTTTCAACGAAAGAGGGTGCTCTTCCATGCAAACGTGCAGTGCCATTGAATGACTGAGTGTGTGTGACCTACTAAATCACAAAAACTGCACACAAAGCAACACAAAATAAAGAAAAAACAAAAACAAATTAACAAACAACTTTGCACTCTTATGTTTATACTCCTCTCATGTTCAAATTGTACATGTTTGATGTGTTGTTCCTGGACATCCTTTTATACTAGCGTTTTATTCTATTTACTTCAAATCTCTTTTGACTCACACAAAACCGAGTCGAAGATGGGAGGAGGGGGATTGGATTAGGGTCAATAGAAACTGCATATAAATGATAATACCAAAATATCTGAGGAACCCACGATGCAACAAAATAAGTACCACGAGTTATGGGGCTTTCACATATACACTCCGGGGCCCGTACCGCGAGTAAAAACAGAAATTTTGGGAATTTTCGGCCGGTGTCCGGCCGGTTGCCGTAAAGTTCCTACGGGCGCCGGGACAGTTTTTTAAGCCGTACGGGCGCCGTGGTGCTGAGTTGGCTGCTACCAGTTCTCCCGGCGTTTTTATCTGACCGTTAGGCCGTAGAAAGCCCGTAAAGGGCCCGTAGGGCACCTTACGGGTCCCTTGCGGGCTCCGGACGGTGCCCGGACAGGCCCCTCACGATTTTGGGGGTCAATTCTCATTAAAAATCTTTACGGGCGCCTTGCGGTGCTCAAGGGTTCCGTACGTGTACCCTACGGCTCCCTCACGGGCCCCTCAAGAGCCCCGGGTGATATGCATAGCAACAGGCGTCTGCCGTCCGGGGGCCATTTAAAATGAATATTGCCCGTGCGGGTCCCTCACGGCGGCATCTCGAAATGTACAACGCAGTTTTAAATACAGGAGGTGCGGATACCAGAGGACTCATACAGAGTGAGTCAGAACAAATGTCAAACTTTTAAAAAGTTGTATTGTTTGAAGTATGAATATTTAATTATGAGTATCATGATATCCTCCCAGTACATTTAGCTACCATTTTCATTTGAATCTCTGCATGCATGACTGAACATCAGACAATCTTTACAAGACTGCCAGATCTCACTTGCGCCAAGTTGCTAGGTGAGGAATAAAATAATGTTTTGAACAAAGACAGCCAGTTTTTTTCACTTATCCAATTAGCCAGACAGACAAAAACACACAAACGCACACACACACAGGCACACGCACACAAATGAGCATTCCATTCCCGACAAGGCCCACCCAAACTGTTAGTCTTTGTCGGGAATTCTTCTTATCATACAAACAGTTGAGTGGCCGCTGTCCTCTTCATGCGTATTGGCGGATGTTGTGCTTTATGATGATGATGATGATGATGACGATGATAATAATGATGATGATGATGATGAAGATTAAGATGATGACAATGATGATGATGATGACATGATGGTGGTAGTGAATGTGTACAAAATGGAAAGATTTTTAGGATTATGCCACTTAAACATTCAGCGATCTTGATAAAAATCAATGCTCAATTAGAAAGGGGTAATTATGAAACAATTGTCACCGTGTGTGTTGTGTGTGCCTGTGTGTGTGTGTGTGTGTGTGTGTGAATGGTTGCGTGCTCTCACCTCAGCATTTTTGTGGGGTTTTATGTGCGCTTCACATACCCCTTGTGAGGCATTTTTACTTTGTGGGGTATTTTTTCAGGACCCCACAGAGTAAAGTCTTTCAAATGACTGTATATTCGGTGTCCTATGCCCTGCGGGGCATTAGAAGTGGTACCCCATAAATGACATTTTGTGAGCGTGTGCTAAAACTTGCACACTTTTTTATGGTAACATCGTAAGCACACCGCCGGGTTGTTATCGCCAGGTTGTACATACCCCACTAGTAGGGGACCACAAGGTATATCTGGAACGCACAGAAATACCCCACAATCAGGTGCCCCACAAAGGCCCTGATGTGAGAATGTGTGGGTGTGTGTGGTGTGCGCGTGTCTGAGTGTCTTTGTTCAATGCACTGTTTTATTCCTCACCCAGTAACTTGGTGCAAGTGAGATCTGGCAGTCTTGTGAAGATTGTCTGAAACAGATATATGGCGCCATACAAATGCTGTTCATCATCATCATCATCATATTTAATGATGCATGCAGAGATTCAAATGAAAATGGTACCTAAATGTACTGGGAGGATAACTCTATCAAGATATATCATGAAACCCATGATTAAATATTCATATTTCAAACAATACAACTTTTAAAAAGTGGGACATTTTGTCTGACTCACTCTGTAGTTCAGTGCACCGCACGGCACCCGGCCGGGCGCCTTGAGGACCCCGGCCGGGCCCCGACAGGGCACCTTCCGGGAGCCATCGGTACACCTGCTCATCGGACGGAGCCCGTAAGGTTACCGGCCGGCACTCGGCCGGCACCCTGCCGGCACCCTTACGGGCGCCTTGCATTTCACTCGACCAATTTTCTCCGGGCACCTCCCGGGCGCCGCAGAATATATGACCACACATGCCGTAGAAGTGAAAATCGGACGGTTCCCGTACGGTCTCCAAATCCACGACAAGCCGCCGGGTAGGGAAAATCGTACGGGGCCTGGTTTATATGTGACCTAGGCATAAGACATGTGCACTTTCATCGATATAAAGTTAGGCAAACACAATTCCTAACTAGACATATAATACTTGTTTGGAACAAGTTTAGGTGGGCTGGTCAAACTAAACTTTGAGACAAAATAGAGCAAAAATAAGCGAGATACTGCTAAAAAACAATGTCATGTAGATTAATGATGTGAACGAAATTCACCTTCCATAGGCATAACACGCTACTTAAGAAATTTCTGATGTGTGCCCTTTAATCGTAATTTTCACTATGATGACGTCATCAAAATGAAAAATTTTCGTGACAAAGCTTGTAGAGAATTGTCTTAGCTACAACATGTCAAAATTTGGAAGAGAATCGATCAATATTTACAGAGATACAATCAATTTTACATAAATATGCTGACGTCATAATATGCAAATTCGTATTTTGAGTTCCAAGGCCACTATGATGATGTCACGATACACTTAATGGCTAAATGAGACATGAAATCATACCTCCGACTCATACTCTATCTAAACATGAAAACAAATTGAGGGTCCCGGTGCATTCCAAAGAGCTATAATAGATTTTGTATAGGTATGTTTTTGCCCATATATGCTATGTATTAAAAGAGCTCGCGCGCACGGACATTTAGCTTGAATGGACGCTCATCTTGTAATTAATGGTCATAAAGAGATAAACATGGTATCAAATTGTTTGAAAAAATATGAGAAAAATCATGAAAGAAAAAAAATGGCGATTCTATGTTGTGTAATGGTGTTACGCGCGAAAACGCGCGCGCATGCGCGTGTGCGCGATTTTTTTTTTAAATGCTTAAAATGACCTGAAACGTATGCAAAACAAATTTAAGACAATTTTGAGCATTCAAAAAAATTGCGCGCGTACTGACGCGCGGACGTACGCGCGCGTTTTTGACCTGAAATTGACCGGACTGATATTGACCTTGATCATGATAAATATGAATGTGAAATTACTTTTGGTTATGAAGATATGATCATGAGTTGATTTTCAGAAAATGTCACCAGATGGCGCCTAGATGACGTCATCAGTCAAGGTCAAGGTCGAACAATTTGCTGTGTTTTATGCATATGCCTATACATATGTGTGCCAAATTTTAAGATATTTGATTGAGCCATTTTCAAATTATCTTGCACACAAAAAAGTGGGTGGAATTAAGAAAAATAAATAATAAAGAAATAATAATAAAGGCGATTTTAACAAAATTATAAGGTGGTCTGTATTAGATACAGCCCACCTGATTAGCAGATTATTAATATCAATGCAGGCAAAATCAATTATTTGACAGTACATGTTGTGAGTTGGATTCAATGTGGAGCACAAAATAAACAAAGAATATGATCTGTTTTAGATAATATGCGTTTATATCTTTATATTTCTCATGGACATTTTAAACCGATATACTTGGCATCATAGCCCAATGCCATTTTGCTTCTGAGTAATATTACATAATGAAGAAACCTTAGACTAACATATGAAGAAATATACAACGGTGTGTTCATCATTCAAATATCACTATTTGCACATATGTCGTCATGAATCAGAGATTCTACTATTTATGTCATTGCGCAATTCCAGGGTATTTGTTATCGGGGTGTCACATACGTCCCCACGTATTTCGGAGTTATAAACAAATGCATTATTCTACACCTGGATGGAGAGAGGCAAATATGGATGAATGCCTTGCCAAAAGACGTTAGTGCTGGCTGGAATTTCAAACCTCAAACCTCAGATTAAGTGTCAAATGAATGAACCATTATACTACGAAATATTCCTCCATGATTAAAGCTCCAGTAAGGCTAAGATAACTTCCTATAATTACTACAATCATCGTTATCAGCATTACAAATGTGATGAGGTTGTTAACGTATAATAAGACAAAAAATACCTGGACTTGGATATTAATATATATTTCGCACAAAGAGCTCAAATGCCTATATCCTCGGTCAACCCCCGGTAATCAGAAAGCATACTACCATAGTCCAGGTTTGAACTCCGTCTTAGTACGGAGAGTTAGTCAGCTGATTTATAAAGCACAAACAGGCAAACCTGCACCTGATCGTATCAGGACAATAACCCTTTGAACAATAACCCCTGAAAATTACCCCATGGACAATTACCCCCGGAAAATTACCACCCAGGACAAATCCACCCCACTGGACAATTACCGCCCGAGGATAATTACCCCCACCCCTTGAAATTACCCACTAGGGCAATCATCTTCACCCCAAGGACGGCCACCGACAACTACCCCCGAGGACACTCCCCCACTATAACAGAAAATACCCCCACTGTTCACCAAAGGGGAAACATTACCCTGAAAATAAGTTGGTTTAGATGAAAGCACTTTATTTTTATTTAATTTTTTTTTTTTTTTTTTTGGGGGGGGGGGGGAGGGAATTGTCCTCGGATGGGGAGTTGGGGGGGGGGGGGGTTTGTTCAAAAGGGTATTTTTCAGAGGTTTTATTGTTTTAGGGGTGGTTGTCCTCGGGGGATGAATTTTCAGGGGGTGGAATGGTCCTTGGGGAGTAGTTGTCCCGCTGGTAATTTGCCGGGGGATTATTGTCTACAGGGTTATTGTCCTAAAACCCACTTTTATATATAGCTCATACAAAAAGGTTATCATGTCTATATCTTCAATTCTCAGTATTCCAACATCTTAAGTCAAGGATTTTAACTTATTCTTAGCGTGGAAAGTTTCAGAGTGTCATTTTTCAAACCTCTCACCCCTTTTTGTATCAACAGGTGGCTCAATTTTGAGAGGCTGATGATGCTCAAACCTGTTATCTCCTTGTCTCACGATCTGATTGTCTTGTCAGACCTGAATATGTGAGATCAATTCTTTTTCTCCACATCTGGAGAATAAAGTGGAAAAACACAGTGTACAAACCAAAACACAATAGAAATGTCTTGGACTATGAACTGCAAGGTAAGGGATTCAAATTCTACCATGTTAATAATGTTCTTTTACAATATATTAATCTACATTTGCCAGTATCCAGTACGGTGAGTAGAGTAAATGGCCCGAACCCATGTGGACGTCCTTTCGTTATCGGTGCATGATCTGAAGTCGGTGCTGGAGTAGTATCCGCAGGGAGAAGCGCAGATCCGTCGGATTGGAAAAGAGCTCTACGGTGACTAGAATCCAACGGATCATGCACCTCACTAGTTTCCAGCCATTCAATAGCACATAATATACATGCGATTCGGTCTCCTTGGCGACCGAATCGCATATATAAACAAAGAAGCTTCCAGCTTTCGGGAGGGCAGAAAGTCTTTTTCACCCGAATCATGAAACTATGGTGAACAGTTATGTGCTATTGAATGGCTGGAAACGAGTGAGGTATGAGGGAGAGAGATGATAGGATTTTTTTGTTGTATATTGATGACCAATTATCGCCTAAATACAATGTAAAATTATATTATGCAATTTTGTGCATCGTATGAAGGTGTGTATTCCCAATAATGCTGACGTTCGCAGTAAATATTTATATAACAGTACAAATGATTATCCAATATTCCCAAATAAAGTGAATATGTATAGGATGACATACTAAAACGAAGTGCTCATTCTTTCCAATTTAGGAAATATCCTGGAAATACAATTGTAATTTCACTTTATCCATTTTAGAGTATCTCTTGTAGATATATCTTGCAGTTTACAACAACAACTACGATTATGTTTTTTGTTTACATATCTTTATCTCCGTTCATAATTTTCAGTTGAATCTGAAAAAAATTGATGCATAATATATTCATGATTTCATTCAACTGTGAACTGTTTCAAAGAAGATTAATATTGTCTTTTCGGTTCCTTAGGGATAAGGTTATTGGAAGAAAAAAATGATTTCAAATAAAATAATCAGAACAATTAATTAAATAAAATATAATAAAATTGAGATTACAGAGTATAGGTATAAACATGTATTAGGGAATAACAAGTTAAGGTATCTTTTATAAAATAGTCAAAGTGATCCGATCATTTGAAAGAAGACTTTATGGGCAAGGAGGGAGCATATTAGATAGAGAATATCCCTCCAATATTTTGTTTAAAATTATATGTATTCCTTCAGCCTGCAAATTTCGATACTTATATCTTCCTTAATCTATTTTTGAAAACCAAAATTGCCTCTTGTGAAAGTCTTGTTTTCTTTATCCAAATGTTAATACAAGCAATAAGAGTATGTTTTCTTTCTGTATGTTCAAATTTGATTTCTTTGTTATATTTCCTTCTGCATAATTATTGATCCAATATTGCGACTTTGGATGTATATAGAGAGGTTATTTCTCCTTTCCTGTCAAATATTTTACCTAGAGCATATCATAGATGTTTATCACTTTAGATATTTGTCTTTTTGAAAAAGAACTGTTTTATAATGCAATTTTACATCTAGTGGAAGAAGGTATATATAAAACAAACAATACTTTAACTTTAAATTGCTAAAGGGTACAACCATTTATAAAATTTCATTCAATATATGTTAACATGCATATATACAGATGTATTTATGGAATTGAGCTTAATGTATTTGAAGTACAATTTGAAATAATGTAACATTACAGAAACTATAGGATCATAACACTTTGTATGACTCTCTTATGATATAATTTGGCAGAAATTTTGATCTAAAAGATGGCATTGTATATGGATCGCTTGTGCTTTTAACAGTGTGTATTTCCATATACTCCTTATATACAATCCTGGCACTCTGACTCTTTCTGGTAGTAGCAGTGTACTATTGATATCAATTAATATAATATAATCTCTGCCCTACGTTGAGAAAAGGATGCAAACTATCATCTTACACATGTACATTTGTCAAAAGATAATGGGAAGATGTCCCAAAACTTTGGAACTGTGGACAATTAGAATGTATTGAGCATCCTTTCAAGTTTTATAATGGAAGAAAAGCTGTAGTGTTGGAAAGATTCCTCTGTTTTAACAGAGGATATTATGCAAGCTTATTGTCTGTTTTTTCTGTTTGCTTCCTTTTGTCAAAGTTGGGCAGATTTTTCTTGGATACAAGTTGTAGATTTTATCAGCAAAGGTGTTAAAACAGGGTGTCCTTACCTCCTATTTGTGTGTTCAGTGTACTTGTATCAAACTCATTATATTTACTTTCTTTAATTGTTTTGTTTTCTTGCGTTGTAATCCCTCTTTATCTTCTCTCTCTTTAACGCTATTGTCTATATCGATTGTTCATAGAGTTTTTACCTTGTATATATATATATAGTATATAAAGAAAACCAATTTGCTATCATATATCAAATGTGATAAGTTACCGACTTAAAAAAAACAAGTAGTTTGAAATAAAGTGTTTTTATCATATCCAATTCATGTTGCCAATCTAATATATGCAAGTGTCTCTCATGGTTTCTCATATTAAACGATAATCCAATTGAACTTAATGAAAAATGCACTGGAAACATGTGCAGCGTATACCGAATTGAATTTATAGAAACCTGCTCAAACCTGCTTAAACTGTTTACATTGAAGCACTTTGAAGTCATTAGATTAATTTGCGTATACTGCTTCTCAGGCTATATAGTAGAACTATTAGAATGCCAATGCCATAATTATATCCATAGAACTGTCCCTATAGAAAATATGTGGAGTTATTAAACTGTCTTGTGGTGCCACCAATATTTACCTAAAACCACTTAATTTAAGAGTAAAATATTCTGGCATTTGTGGTAGCAAATATGTAAATGAACATGCATAGGGCCTCAGGCTTGACTAAAGAGTATAAGGTGTACTATTTAAATTTCATATACTACTTAAGCCTTTCATCAAGATTCACTGTTGCGTCCATTTACTTAAATATTACACAATTCTGTTCCGCTATAGGAAACCTTGTATGAACCGGAGCCTCTTGAAAGGATGAGAAAATATTTGCTGCCAATTCCTTGCAACAAAACTCTGTCTTAGCGTACAAAGTATTATCGCATAGATTTGTAAAATGGCCGTGCTATATATACAATTCAATAGCATGCTTATTTTAGAAACCAAATGTGTTTTTTTATCCTCCTGGTCGGTTTTTAATGAAATGATTGGTTATTAATATTGTTATTATGAAGATGATTTGCATATTCATCATAGCTTTTACAGTTTATTGTACATTTTGGATCAGAATTGTTTTAAACCGTTAAATATATTTTCCTTTTTGTTCTATAGTTGGTTGAGGACTATCTATTTAATGAATCTTTCTTTTCGCCTATTCTTTCGTCGGTTATTTAACCGGAAAATGTTGTTGATATATTCTGTTTTGCCCAGTACCATTATGGTTTCTAATATTGGACAATGCATTTTCACACTGCAATAAAAGTTTCCAGTGTGTTTTACGAATGTTTGATGTCTCTCCGACTCGTATCTTTATTACAGATGTATTGTCCTGAATTGATGTACATGTATTTACATGTTTCCTTTAGGAGTTTCTCTTGCTCTCCTACTTTTTATTATTTTCCCTCTCTCTCTCTCTCTCTCTCTCTCTTTGAAACTGAAAGAGGGAGATGGGATCTGTCTGTGTGTGTAGTTTGTGTGTGAGAGAGAAGGAGAGAGATATTTTTGATTGTGTGTGTGATAAAAATGGGGAAAGAGAGAGAGAGACAACAAAGTCAGAGAAAGTTAGAGATCTTGCACTAAGTAAACAACATTTCGACTTATCAAGATGATAATAAATATAAACAAGGTTTTAATACAATAGGTAACTGAAATAGTTTAACATTTATTTCTGCTCGCATGAAACCTGAGTGTAACATCACAGAAACTATAGGATCATAACACATTTTTAAGAATCTCTTGTGATTTAATTTGACAGAAATTTGGATCTTAAGGATGGCATTGTATATGGATCGCTTATGATTTTTAACAGTGTGTGTTTTTCATATACTCCTTATATACAATTATGGCACTTTGTCTCTCTCTCTCTCTCTCTCTCTTTTGTAGTAGCAGTGTACTATTGATATTACATAATCTCTGCCCTATATTGAGAAAAGAATGCATTCATAACCTCACACAAGTACATTTGTCAAAAAGTAAAGGGAAGATGGTCCAAAACTTTGGGATTGTGGACAATTAGGATGTATTGAGCACAGGGGCGTAAATCCGGGGGGGGGGGGGGATGGGGGATGCATTCCCCCCCCCCTCGCTTGAAGGAGGGGGGGGGGATGGCCTGTACAAATATCCCCCCCCCCCTGAGATTACAAAAAAAAAAGAAAAAAAAGGAAGAAGAAGAACAACAAAACAAGTGATTGTTTCAATTTCAGCATAATGCATGAGAAATGAGTTATTTGTTTATGTATGTATAACTGTATAGCCTACACGTATATAGTATGTCACGATCATTAAGAGTAATTGCGCGACGTGCGCGAACAAGCACTTCATAAACTTCAGAATAATTTTTCGTTATTTTGCAAGGTATTATTATAGCCCAGACGTAAAGTGTGCCAGCGCGCAAGCGCTTAAAAAGTGCAACCATGTACAGTAGATGCCCGGCTCCCCCCCCCCCCCACCCTACTCAGTGTTATTTAGGGTACGCGTATGCTCGTTCCCTCCCTTTGAAAGCACCCCCCCCCCTATCTCAGGACTGCCAACATTTCTGAATCCCCCTTTCGCCGGCTTTTCCTGCCTTGGAGACCCCCCCCCCCCCCCCCAATCCGGAACACTGCTAAATGTACTACCCCTCCCCCCCTCCAATTTCAGGTGAGCTCTAGTCGATCGAGGGGGACTGGGGGCCAATGTTTTTACTTTTCAAAATGAAAATAATCCTGAATGAGCTTTCAAAGCTAGCAGGAATTTCAGGAATTTGATCCCGGGGTTTGATCAATTTTTCTATGATATTCAAGATATTTTATAACCCCCTTTTTATATTTCTCAGGAGTCCAAAGAGAAAGAGAAAACAAAACACCTCCTTTTTAAAGAAATCTCCGGGTGAAAAGTCAAATACACCCCCTTATTTTACAATTCTCGGGCCGGATTTTGTCGCGCGAAAAAGTACCCCTTTCCTGGAGATTTTTCGAACGCGCATGCGGTCCTCCGACCCCGGAGTGTGGTGTGTGTGTGTGTGTGTGTGGGGGGGGGGGTAGATGAAGACTGAAGTTCCAGACCTGGCGTGTTCAAGACTTACAGTGG
>JAVYIG010015896.1:20000-33636 GCA_035222895.1 Strongylocentrotus droebachiensis | reverse complement strand
TTGATGATAAAAGCAAACGATCAGATACGAACTCCTCAAAGCGCTTCTGGCCCTTTTCTGCAAAGTGGAGAATGTCACTTTTCGCCTCATTTGACACAAGCGCCGATGAAACCAGACTCTTCAATTGTGTCTTCTCCTTGAAAGGATTGACTCCGCAGTGCAGCTCGATTAGGTGGCGTAGTTTCAGAGCATTCTTCTTTGACCTCACTGCAATGTCTCCTGAGAGCTGATGATGCTCCTTCCTCACCAAGTGCTCAGGTGGCTTTTGGGAAGTCATTGAGGTAATGATTTACCAGAGCAGCAAGGTGAGGTGTGGAAGTGACTAGTCGGTCCAGAGCGGCTTCATTTCTTGTGAGTCCAACCATCCCACATTCCCCTTTATTTTCTTGATTTCTTGCTCTAGAGCCTGATCAGTGAAGAGAAGAGAAAAGGGTATCTCTGACTTTGCCACCACAAAGTCTCCAGACTTGAGGGCATTCCATGTTTCTGGATCATCCTATTCTAGGGCATTCATTTGAGCGAGATGGACTGGCATCAGGCGAGCATAGTTCAGGAGATCACGAGCAAAAAAGTACTTGGTGAGGTCTTCTAGTGATGGCAAGTAGCCCTCCCAGTCCCTGATCGACATGAACTAATGAGATGTAGAAGACTCTCCACCTGGTTAAGATACCGGGTCAAGAACTGGGCAAACTCGCCAAGGTCTTCAGCTTCTTCAAGCGGTTTGACATTGCTTGAGTACCAGGATTGGATTTCTTCATAGATCTCCACCATCTCCAGGTCACGTCCATGAAGTTTTTCTTTGAGAGAATTGCACTGGATGCGAATTGGGCCCTTGGGAAGATCCGATAGTATGGCATCAAAACGCAACATCATGATTGCAAGGCTTGCAGTAATGTGGAATTCAAGGCCATAAGCTTTACCACCAAAGATCCTGCGAAGAGATGCTGAGGTGTACGCACCACATTCGATAGCACACGTGTCAAGACCGCTACCATCGATGGTTTTGCCAAGAGCATGTAAGGCAGCGAAAGCAATGTGGAGAGCTCCAGCTCTTAAGATCCAGTTGGCGTTTCCCACCGACTGCTGAATCTTCAACGCCCGGGAGTAAAGATCGAGATCTAGCGTTATCAATGTCTTTCTGTGAGGGCCAACAACAGTGGCAGATATTCCCTGGGATAACCGAAGAACAGTATAGAGGGTCCCATAATCAGTTGGCGATGTCTTGAATAATGGGGCAACCACCGCTGTGTTTGTAGGCGTGCTAGCGGGAGAGGATTGAGACAACAATAAGGACCTAGTTGCAGCCCATGTTGGAAGAACATCATTCTTTGCTAGTTTATCTGATTTCTTCACCTGCTTTTTGATGATCACGACAGAGTTTGTTTCCTCTCTGTCCTTTGAAGACCCAGCTTCCTCCTTGTTGCTAGAAGGCTCAGTTTCCTCATAATTTGTAGACTCTGCATCACTTGGCATCTCTTCACTGCGCTGGGCTTCTTCATCGTGCAGCTGAGGTTCAGTTCGGATGATATCTCCGTTGTCATCTGTTGTAAGGTAGTTCACAAGAGCCCAGGTATGAGTGAATTCTTGAGAAATGAGATTTTGTTTCCTCTTCTTGTAGGCCTGAAATCTCAGTGGGCTAGTTCTGATGTCTGGCTCTGGAAACACATTCATCTCAAATGCTAGAAGGTCTTGCGAAGAAAGTTTCTCGGGTATGACAAGTGGTTGATTCACTGGCTCTCCATCTACAGCCTGTTGGTTGATTACAACCACTGTCCCGTGAAAGGTTCCTTGCCCTGTGGGTGTGTCTTCCAAGAGATCAATGTTGTCAATGGCAAACCAAATGTTCACACCCTTCTTGACAAAATCAGGAAGACAAAACCCAAGAGAGGGATACTGCTCCTTTGTTAATGACCGAAAATTCTTGAGCAGTCGTATTGTTAAAACAGCTGAATGTTCTCATTAAGATGCACATAATCAGAAGGCGGTGGATCTCATTGGATCAAAGAAAGAATGACGTTGAATGTCCTTCCGTAATAGGTCCATGATCTTATGTATATACAGTGCGTCCCAGAAAAAACGAAACCGAGAAGTATCGATGTTCTATCATAACTTAATCACAACTATAATTAATGAATGATACATATTTGGAAAGCTTAGAGTCTCCTCTTTCAGTTGATGCTACTCACGTGATGCATATTTCACGCATGAGTGATTAAAAAGCAATTTGAAGGAAGGAAACCAAAAATACATTTGGCGGGCGGTATCTGAATTTCGAACAAAAATTCACATTTCTAGAAAGTTGAGTTTCTGCCCTTTCATATGACACCTCAATCAGGAAAAATGAGCGAGGAATGAAAAAGTTCTGTTTGTTTAAAGTAGTGCTTGCATTTCCATAATTTTATTAAACGAATTCGTTTTCACTGGCTGCCTGCCGTATCAATAAACGAAATTAACAAAAGACTTAACTCCGTTTCGTTGACAATCAGCCGTAGACGAGAGTCTTCATGCATGGCTGATTGTCAACGAAACGGAGTTAAGTCTTTTGTCAAATCTGCTTTTTGCTACGGCAGGCACCCAGTGAAAACGAATTCGTTTGTTAAAATTATGAAAATGTAAGGGCTACTTTAAACAAACAGAACTTTGTTATTCCTGGCTCATTTTTCTTGATTGAGGTATCATATGAAAGGGCAGAAACTCAACTTTCTAGAAATGTGAATTTTTCTTCGAAATTCAGATACCGCCCGCCAAATGTATTTTTGGTTTCCTTCCTTCAAATTGCTTTTAATCACTCATGCGTGAAATATGCATCACGTGAGTAGCATCAGCTGAAAGAAGAGACTCTAAGCTTTCCAAATATGTATCATTCATTAACTATGGTTGTGATTAAGTTATGATAAAACATCGATACTTCTCGGTTTCGTTTTTTCTGGGACGCACTGTATATATACGTATATACGTATATATATATATATATATGTGTATATATATATATATATATCAATGCATACAATGTTTACCAATTTGTCAATTTAACCATCTAAATTTGATTGATTGATCAAGAGTAATAAAGTTCTCTCTTGTTTTTGCAATTTATTTTCTTCTTCTCTAACCGATAATGAAGACCCACATCACATAAAATTTTAAAATCTAGATTTGCCATTGGCTATATGTTTATGCTTACCTTGGAAAATCAGGCAATATACTGCAAAAGAGGGGTCTTTATTCTGTCAAACTTGCAAAGACCAAGGAACAAAACAACTTTTACCACGGAAGAGCTGGAAACAATGATCACAGAGCAGCATAATATTATGTAGGAATGTATGCGCGCTGTGTGCGCGCTAGCGCACTTGCCTGTGAATGTTTGGGTGTGTGTGAGTATGTGCGTGTGTGAGGAAGGGTGTGCGTGTGTGCATGAGCGTGTGTGTGTGTGTGTGTGGGGGGAGGTAGATGTGTATACATGAAGGTTGTCTGTATGTTTGTTTCTGTCTCTTTGTGTTCGGAAATGGGCTAGTAAATATGATAATGGTAATAAAAGTACTACACCTTAAAACAGCTGGCCGAACAATGACAAAGGTATGCAAATTGGGCTGACGGGGGTGGGGTAGGGATGGGCATGGGTTGGTTGGAGGGTTTATCCAACTGAAAGTCTTCAAATTACCTTTCTCGCTGTTGAGGGATAACCACAGTTCTAAAAAACAACTCAAGTTTTGTGAAACCAGTCATTAGATGAATGACACACCCAATTTTAGGGGGTCTCATGATAGGAAACTACCCCCCCCCCCCCCAGAGAGGGGTTGAGGGTCGGGAAAATTTGAACCCCATCAATTCCTGATAGCTTGGACCCCAATCAATCCAAAAATGCCAAAAAATCAATTTTGGCACAAAAGTCCTACGGGAGCTGTTTCAGTGACATACCGTACCACACTAATACCCTATAGGCATGATTTGGGATCCTATTGTAAGTTTTAGTGGATGAGTGATTTTCTTTTGTTCGGGGTCTGTGCACCCAGAGCTGCTATAGCAGGGACAGAGAGACACTGTAGATTGGAGAGAGAGGAGAGAAGCACTAATTTTTGCCTGCTAATGGAGATTGTTATTTACTTCTGGCAGATCACAGTTCATGTAAGTTGATTTATACTGTTGGAACTGATGATTATTATATATATTTCATATTATTAATGGATGTCACATTTTATGAATTGCTGAAGATAAGATAGTGAAAGTTGAGGATTGTTGAACCATGTTGTATGTACACTGATATACTGACACTTTATGATAAATGTGATTAACTTATTTAATTTGCATTACATGTATCATGCTTTATAAAGTAGATTATTATGCTTGAATTTCTGATAATGATGAAATGATAATTACTCTGACAAATTAAATTAATTTTAAGTTTGTCTTTATATAGATTGAAACATGTTTCTGTTAAACAAAGTCAATTAAAAGAATGACTACCAAAGAGGATTTATATATATATATATATTGGAATGTAATTACATTGTGTCATGCAGTTTTCACAAAGTCATTATTGTGAAGTAAGAATTGTTATTTTATTGTTGTTACCTTTAGGGCTGCATGTGGTGAAATCTCCTTATTTGATGAACTACACTTTCTACAATAAGGTGGAAGCTTAGTTTATGATCAGGGGTCGGACGACAGCATATAGCGTAAGTGTTGCTTCGTCGTTATAGTATTGGCCGGTGAGTGGAGTTTGGCTCTATTGTGTATAGATATATATATGACCTAATGTAATGTAATTGTAAACCGATTATTGCACGAAATGATGTAAAATGTACAATATTCTTCTGTCCTATATATGTTCTAATTAATTATGGCAACTATACTGCTACAGACAATTAAACAGTTAAGCTACCTTTCATGATATTGCACATAATAAGAATTATTATTGAAAATTGAATAATGTATTAATTGATGACTCGTGTTGAGTTGGAAAATATTGCAATGTTTACACTTTAATTTGTTCTGTTTAATGGAAGAAAGCAAATGAAACCATGAATTGTTTGTTATTACATTTTGCCCCAGAGGCTATACGCTAATTATATTTCGTTCAAATTTTGTTCTTGTACAGAGGCTGTGTTTTCTTTGGTGAATAAATGCAAGACTAAAGTTCACGTTGGACTCCCTAGCTGTTTTCATTTCTGAATCTCTTCAGTATCCCCATGGATTCTTTCACTTTTTTGATGACCAGGAAGTGGGTTTCAAATTCTATTGTATATGCATGGGCACTATCCACAGAGTTCTGTGGCACCATCCCATCCAATGTAGTGTCCACAAAGAGAGAGAGAGAGAGGGTGTGTCCTGCTATACTGCTATATGAATATAATCCTTTAGTGTGTATCGGTTAGTCAGTTAGTGGATAGACGTTTAATAGTAAAAGCCTTGATTTCGTGTTCATGTTTTCAAGCAAAATACATGTACATGAAATATGCTCGTCGTCGGAAGCATTTGCTTGGCGGATACAAAGTATTAAAACATTTAACTTGACTATGAAAGCTTCTTCTTGCTAGTAACTGCTTGTTTTGACATGTGCAGATACACGCTAAAGGTCAGTGAAAGCAAATGCTTGTGTGAATTTTTAATAGTTTTTTAAAATACAGTTTGGGCCCATTTTGCCGGGCCTGTTGAGTGCGGTATGGTATGTAATCCCGTAGAATTTGTTTGCCAAAGTTGATTTTTGTTGTTGTTGTTGCTGTTTTGGCTTCAAAAGGGTCCCAATTGGCCAAAAATGATGGGGTTCAAATTTTCAGACCCCTCCTTCATTTCCTGGGGTGTCCATATTGGGCGCCAAAATGGCATATAATAACGCGCAATATAGGGAAATTTGGTGTCTTCGGGAAAATTTGAACCCCATCAATTTCTGATAGCTTGGACCCCAATGAATCCAAAAATGCAACAACAAAAAAAATCAACTTTGGCACAAAAATCCTACGGGAGCTGTTTCAGTGACATACTGTACCACACTATCATGACAGCACCCGATATATCTACCAGATTATATGTAAAAATCGTCACTGCTTTCAAGGATACCCCGAGTATTGCCCCTCCCCCCTACAAAGTTTTGACGGTTCCGATGCGCCTCGATAGTTTCTTTCACAATCATTTGAAAGCAAAATATTGATCAGAATGTTTTATTCAGCGAACAATGAACGCTGGATCTAATCGGTTAAGGCCTGTCGCTGATTGGTAGGATGATTCCTTTTGTTGATTCCTTTTGTTTGCGTTAAAATATCGATAATATCGATATAGGCCTATGGCTCTACTGATTATATTCGATACCGTTGACGGAGAAGCAGGTCTTGGTTTTGACAGAGAAACACGACGAGGGTGATTAGCAGGGATGAAAATAATTCACTACGACTATTATTAGTATTCGGAGCGCATCATAGGCTTGCATGTGGAACTTGGCTCGCCAGGATCGAAATGTACTTTATTTTCTACTTTTAGTCCGACCTTGTTTGACTGAAGACATGTTGTATGTTGACATCGTATTATGTTCTGATCTTTAAAGATACTGTGAGAAGATCAAGCTGATCATTTAGCTCGGATACCCTGACAGTCCTTTTTTGGGCCAAGAGTCTGAGAGGCTTCGATGACACGCATGACGTTTTTGGATTATAACGGATAATCTGAAACAATTTTGCAACTCGACTATACTCAAAGCAGATCATCATGATGGGGATTTGTAAACAAAACTTCATACATGTTTCCCGTTTCATTTATGTCCCACTTGCTATGTCCCTTGTATCCATCTGCACAGTGATTTACTATGACAGCGACCTGCATAGACATGTGAGAGTAATATCTACAGCGAGGATTTCTTCAAATGGCACCAAAGAGCTCCAACACGCCATTGTGGGTGGCATGAAAGCGATCGATAAAGGTTTGAATGAACTAGAAGTTGTGTCTCTTGGAGGGGCCGTACCATCGGTAATAAACAGGCTAAGTGAACGTGTTACTAACATTGAACACCTGATTGAACACGATGTCTTAAATTTCAATGTAGATGACATTCTGAAATCACTTTCGGATATACCTTTTGAAGAGAGTCGCCTGGTCCACAAGATTCAACGAAAACAGAGAAACGCGGATTTCAAATGCGTCATCAGGATTACAAAGTATTGCTCCAAACGTTGTGACCATATAGTACAACGCATCCATTCGACGGAATGGACGCGATTTAGTTGTGGTGTCAGCGAGGCTTGTCAAGTTGAGACCCGTTTTGTCGGTAATCTCACTAGAGAGATCATGCAGTCTTCCGATGTTCTATTCATCGTCCCTTCGCTCCATCAAAATCTGCAGCTGGAGCGCTTGATGGCTTCGCGACCACCAGGACAACTCTGGGTCTTATACTCCAGAGAGAGTCCTA
The DNA here is from genome assembly GCA_035222895.1 of Strongylocentrotus droebachiensis. NCBI lineage: Eukaryota > Metazoa > Echinodermata > Echinoidea > Camarodonta > Strongylocentrotidae > Strongylocentrotus > Strongylocentrotus droebachiensis. The sequence continues at coordinate 26,243 of JAVYIG010015896.1, read as the reverse complement.
TTCATGATCCAGAGTATGCGCCTCAAGGTCTAACCGGAAACCCTTTCAACCTCACCATGACACACGCCAGAGACGCTGATATACATTTCCCATACGCCACTCTGCGGGAGAGGAAACAGGGAAAACCTCCTTCGATACCAAAGAAGACTCAATTGATAGCATGGGTTGCTTCTAATTGTCACCTGTTGTCTTGGCGGCGAGGTGAGTTCGTCAAGGAGCTTCAACAGCATATCTCAGTCGATACCTACGGTAAATGCGGTAGCATGGGCAAGATCGCCACTGAGGATACTGCCAAAACGCTAAAACAATACAAATTCTATCTAGCGTTTGAAAATAGTGAGTGTCGGGATTACATCACGGAGAAACCGTGGAGAAATGGTCTCTCTCAAGGTGCTGTGCCAATAGTCTATGGCACCAAGCGCGAAGACTACGAGGAATTGCTGCCCAGGAATTCTTTTATTTTCGTCGAGGATTTCAGCAACATGAGCGCATTTGTGGATTACATTCATGCGCTCGATGAAGACAAAGCGCGTTACAGGGAGTTTTTTAATTGGAGAAGCGAGAGTACGGTGTATTATATGCGGTCTTCCTCATTCAGCGTTAAAGCCCCTAAAGTGAATATGTGTTATCTTTTAAAGAAACTGGTCCATCTCTTCTTCCATCCAGAGACCTCGTGGCAGAAAAGGACGCCCGATTTTGCTTCATGGTGGAGAGGACAGTGCATCGACCCATCTACTGAGAAGAATGTGTTGGGATTCAGTGTTCGCCCGACTAAAAGCAATAAGAAGAACCGAGAAGAAAATAATGTCGTTCCTAGATGATGTCTCCAGGCCTATGAAAGTGTTTCGCTTAACATTCATATTTCGAATATGAATGACTTGTTCCAGAGTATACCTTACGTACCGTAACATTTTAGTGGTCTCCGCTCAGAATACAGAGCACTTTTGGCGTTAGGGAAGCCCTTTACAGAAAGCTACTTTTCTTTAGAGCTTGAAATTAAGAAAAAACGCATATATAATTGTGAACGACCTATGATGTTTTTAAGGGCAATGGTTAATTTGTATGATATTGAAACAAAAGTTTTAATTCACAACTTTTAAAAATTGGATATCATCTCGTTTAATTGTGTTTCCAGTTTAGATAAAATATATTTTACCGCCGTATCTCTTTGCATTCAACAATATAGCTTTATACCTGTTAACATTATTGAAAAATATGATAGGCTTCAATGCAAAGTTCTTTGATATGAGTGTTCTTTTACATTGTAAAAGCTAAAGCATTATTAGATCACCATGATTTGTAAATCCTGGATTCGATACAATACTAGTTGCAAACTATATCATGTTTATAGTGTTGCAAATTGACAAATTTCTAAGGCCAGTCCTGGGGTAACTGTTTATTTTAGTACAGTGCTTGTGTATGTAAACTCAAATCTGTCCTTCTCCCTGTCTAGACCACCTGTCTATAATGGTCATCTAAATGCTAGTATAGTCACCCTCTAGGACCGAACATGTATGTATTGTAAGATCTACATTTTTTCAAGACCAGGCGCCACAACAGCACCAACAAAATGATATTCTTTTTTAGTAGCTAAAACAATGATCATGATCATCAGGGCCCAAAACTTTGGGGCAGAGAAAAACAAAAATGACTAGATATTTCAATACATATGATATTAGAGATATACGTGAACATGTTTCCACGCTGGCAACACTCTCAAAACATTTTCCCAAAATTGAACCGTTTCTTTATTATTTTCTTTTCTTTGAGATTCGTTATAATGTATTGTGTTCATGTTATAATAACATTTTACAGCTGGAAAACAAAATTGTCAAAGGAGGGTTGCAGATTTCGTAATTTAGAGGAGAATATTTCTCGCCCTAAAACAATCGTAATACAGTATTATCATTTCTACCGCAAAATAAAAACACTTTATTTTGATTGGTAAATATAAAAGGTATTATCCTACAGTCTTGCGCTTGATGTTCTCGCAATAAGTGATAGTTGAGTTCTTGTTTAAGATCGCAAATGCCTTTAAAGTGCATGTTATTGCTCTTATTCTTATTTATGACATTTCTAGTGCCCTTTTAGAACTTAAAATTGCTATGAAGGTAAATGTAGACCCCAAAATGTGTGAAAATTAGCCAATACGTTCATACCAATTCAACAACAAAAAGTGACCGTTAATGAATTAATTCAATAATAAAAATATACGGGCCGGCTTGTTGTGCATATATTATAACCAACATCGAATATCTTATTTATTATTTATGCTGTACAATACCATGATATTTCCTTTTATGTCATATAGTAATTTCATACGGGTAAACACTCAGTGTAATACGGATATTATTTATATGTTACAAAAGAAAGCGATCCATGTTTGCTCAAATACTGGTTACCGTGATCACACAAATCCTTTATTGTATAGTTTGAAACAATAACAGTAAATGATATACATTTTCTACAAACTGCCACTTTCATGTTTTGCCTTCAGAAAAAACAGCTCTCTGGGACATTGTCAATTCTGTTTCAATTAAGATCCATTCCTACCCTACAAAAAATTTACTAATTTTCATTTGTGCAATCCCAAAACTTTTCTAACCCTTAAATCCATTCGCCACTGACACTGGCCCAGATGTACGGAATTCACTTCCCATTGATAGCCGTACTACGCTTTCACTGTACTCTTTCAAAAAATCGATGAAAGCTTTTCTTCTCTCACAGTACATGTATTTTGCATAACAGATACTTAATTTCTTTGTTACCGAAATAAATATATATTATCATGTAAACCATTTATTATTGTCATGTCGTTGTTATTCACTTGGTACTAATCGAGGCAGTAAACTGACTTACATGTACACAGCAGTTTTTCTTACATCGCAACAAAAATGTGGACTGATTTACTCAGTACCCTGTAGTTAAATATCATGTGCCCTTTTTGTATATCTCAGCATCTAAACTGAAGTAGCCGCATACCTCCTCTATCCACCCCTCTCTCTCTCTCTCTCTCTCTCTCTGTCTCCTATAGCAAGTCATTTTTTTGCCATTGAATCACTGTTGTAATTTGCCTGTCTATATTATCATTTTTTGCTGTCACTGCAATTATTCAGGTATTATTTAAAGAGCCGCACTTTGTTGCATAAATGTTGTTATTCATTGCGATTTTAATAAAATATTACCACTATGTACAAAAAATATTTTATAGCAAACACCCCTAAATCGGAGGGGGCGTCCACAAATGAGGTCCTTCTGATGAAAAAATTATTTTTTATAAAATTTATTTTTTATATAGAAAATACATTTTTCATCAGAAGGGCCTCATTTGTGGACGCCCCCTCCGATTACAGAACCACAAGTGGCCAGAGTGTTCCCGTGCAGGAAAATTTCAGAAATGAAAATGGGAAATTCGTTTCCCACATCCACCCCTTCGGAGCAATACACTAAGCTTTTGAAGTTAAGAAATTTGTGAGTTCTTAATTATTCTCCCTCAGAAAAGTGAACTTTTAAAAATACGAGTACCCCAAGCCACGCCCCAACTGGGTTGACAAATAGCCAGTGTGACATTTGTTGTCTTTGAAATGACATGCTGATTTTGCAAGACAAAATGCAAACCACCAATTTTGGGTGCGAAGAAGTTGTTATTTAAACTCTATACAAGGGCAATAGAAGTTTTGGGATTTGGTTTGGTTTGGCAATATTAGGGACTTTTAGATTTGCGTGGACTGATACGTGTGACGTCCATTCAAGGCAGTGCATTAAAAGGACGTCGATCGTAGCAATCCCCATTGTCTTCGTGCGAATCTAAACGTCCCTATTGTCACCCCTGCTGTGCGCCTTGGACCGATGTCCCTTGCAACCAGACAGATGCACGACTCATGGAATACTAGATCTATATAATTATCACATCTAATAGTAAGACCCTGTTCACTATTTTGATAAACCTATTTCTTATTTTTTTAAATCTATATAACACAATGCCTTTTGAACATACATGTAAATTTATGAAATAAATAAATATCAATGCAATAAATTGTATTCCAATGGTTGTAATGTTTTCTTCTAACTTAGCAAATAATTAATTTGAATTTGAAAGAAGAATTGTATCAGCATTATTAACGCAACTAAACGAAATTAAAGGAGGAAAACCATAGCGATCAATCTTCAAGAGCAAATCTGATATGTAAAAATTATTCATTTCTATATGTTTGTTCTTCAAAAATGGAATAGAAAAAAAATGGCTCAGACTTGATATCCACATGTATTGAAAAGAATTTACACTACATTAACGCTCCGGCATTCTCCTGAAAAATTACTTGAGGACTCACAAAAGCGGCATGTCAGGTTCATGAGCATTCTGACAATTTTTCTTAGGATTCAAAAGACCGACATTGCTGTTCTCGTGGGCTGTCTATATAATCCAAGCTAAATCACAAGCAGGATTTCAAAAGTTATCTTTCTTTGATTATGTTGAAATGTGATAAAGTTGCCTATTAATAAAAAAATATGTTTTGTGCTTAAAAGTACTACCCGTGTTCATTATTAAAGGTAATACAAAGTTTTGGGAAATTTTGAAAATTGGGTGGATAGTGAATCTTTACAATTTTGATATATTTGGATGCCCCTGTGGATGTATTATAAGCACTAAAAAAATTAACCCCTAAAACACTTCTGTTTTCGAGAAAAATTGAATATAACAATTTACCGGTGCTCCCGGTAAATTTGATAAATTTCAAATAGCGCCTACGGCCGTACAATGGTAGCTGCGACCATGAAAATCTCAGAATATGTAGTTGTGATATATAATTTCCAAACGGGAATAGCTAATCGGTCGATTTTAGTCAAGAAACATTGTTTCATAGCTAAATTAATATCTTGACCTTGAGAGGGAGCTATACAACATAAAGAGTTCATAATTGCATTGCTTTAGACTCGATTTCAACCGGGACAACGATCAATGAATATTGTAGGAACGCATATGCTTCCAATATGTTAATTTGAACCAAATTCATGACCCCATACCAAAACTTTGTAATACCTTTAATTTGATTTTTGAATTTCTGTCGGCATAATATTATGAGAAATTGAGAACATGTGTTATATCTCGTGGGCCGATTTGACAACCAGAGGATCTCCTGTTTTGCTTTTATTTCCTTTTCTTGTTTATTTCTTTCTATAAAAAAATAAATTAAGATTGGCAAACTTGACTGCACATTTTGCATCCTGTTCGAATGTTCTAGTGACGTCTCCGTGTTAAAGCGAATACTTTTACATGGGTATTTTGTAAATGAGCTAAAGGACATGTGGTATCAAAATATAAAGAAACTGAAAGCGAGGGAAGGGCACATGTTTAAGATCAGAAAGGAAAACGAAACACATATTCATAGCGGTGGATCTTTAGGAGTTCAAGGGTTGGAGAGAGAGAGAGAGAGAGAGAGAGAGAGAGAAGTGGGGGTATTAGTGAAACTTTTCAATTAGGCCTAATACAAAATTTATCTATAAAAACAAATTGTATGATATAACTTGGAGAGAATATAATGAAAGACTAGAAATTGAGGTTTTAATATAACTGCATTCGCCCAACAACCCTACTATTACAGCGGAGAAACGCTGGTGATATACATTTCATGGGAAGGCGTTCATTACGGCGGGAAAATGCAAGAGGTTACCTTAATGTGAAACCAAAAGCCCCGGGAAAATTGCTAATTGCCCTAAAATCAGAGTGTATGTAGTCCCTATGCCTGGTTTGTTTCGTATGCGCAAGTGAACAGTAAAAACAATCGGCACCTCGGGGAAGAACACATTTTCATTTGTCGTCTGTCAGGCATAAGTTCAAGCGAAGGCGTAACAAGGATCCAGTCGTTCAGGAGTGGGTGGTGTGATAATGGAAATGGGAAATATTAAGAGTGTGAAAAGCGAGAGAACAAGGCCATAATGAGAAGTGGACGAATCTAATTATTTTAATGTTTCCTTTTACTACCCCTACCCCCTGCCTCTATTCTTGTTTTTGTTCACCCCCTCTTTCTCTCTTTTTTTTCCCTTCTTTATCCTCGACTGACTCGTACATGTACGCCACTGAGCTCAAGTAATAAATTACCCCCCCCCCCCCCACTCAGAAATAGAAATCTCATGAAATCTAAGTCTCCTGTCGCTTCCCACGTGTGTTTCATGAATATTGAGAACTGCAGTTCCTACGTCGGGTGGCCTGGTCGAGGTGTGGTCCACTCAAAGCGTAAACGA
>JAVYIG010015896.1:0-15000 GCA_035222895.1 Strongylocentrotus droebachiensis | reverse complement strand
TCAGGAGATAATGAGTCAACTAGCGTTAAAGGTATTGGGTATCTTTGTCTCAGATTCTGAAGCAACATCCTAGATTTAGCTCATGCTGCAATCATAATTATAAACCTTTAGGTCAGTCAGGAATCCCATGACTTTTACGAGCCGATCGCCTGTCTGATTAATGATTATCAAGATATTTATGATTGGAAATCGAAATTTCAAAATTCGTTTTCCTAACTGTTTTTTATAACACTACAGTCTACTGGGGAAATGAGTATAGTAAAACCGGTCACTCAAAGTTTGTTTTACTTTTTTGAGGCACTTCATGATTATTTTGAAGCGCAATTTTTTAAAGGGCTTCAATATTACACCATATCACAGACACTGATAACACGTACGGCCATGCATCTCAGGTTTAACATTGTAAAACGATGCCATAAGGCACTAGCGTAATTGAAGGAGAGTCAGTGGCACTTTTCCCCTCCTGACCAAGGAACATAATGCAGGCACTATATTATTTGCAGATTATAGACCGTTAATCAGATTTTGAATCATAAAGATAACTTATTTACGATTTGACAAAATAAATGCGTGATTCCATGTGCATGCAGTCCAGTGTGAACTTTTTAGCGACTATGTCTTACACTCAATGAGAAGAGAAGAAGAAGAAGGAGAAGAAGGAGAAGAAGAAGAAGAAGAAGAAGAAGAAGAAGAAGAAGAAGAAGAAGAAGAAGAAGAAGAAGAAAAAGGAGAAGAAGAAGAAGAAGGAGAAAAAAGAGGAAGAGGGGGAGGAGGAAGAGGAGAAGAAGAAGAAGAAGAAGAAGGTGAAAAGAGGAGGAGGAGGAGGAAGAGGAGAAGAAGAAGAAGAAGAAGACCAAGAAGAAGAAGAGAAGAAGAAGAAGAAGAAGAAGAAGAAGAAGAAGAAGAAGAAGAATAAGAAGAAGAAGAAGAAGTACGTAGGAGAAGAAGAGAAGAAATATTTCGGACATTTGCTATATCTACAGCTTTTCCTCAATACTGTATATTGCCTTTAATGGTAATGTTTGATGGTGACTGCATGACTTGTGCTTGATTCTTACTCTTGGATCAACTCGGTGAACGTAGATCCGTGTAGACATGTGAATTGGGAAATCTCAACGACGATTTCACTAACACTGTCTTCCGTGTTTTCGAGCCAAGAAAATATATCCCAATCATTAAGGAATGTCTGAACTAGCTGTCAACCTGCCGTATGTGATCACATCAATTCTTCTGTTAATGCCAGGAATAAGGAAACACAAAGGAACGAACGGAGTGTAAGAAGTCTGAAGTTCGCCGAGGACACAGTACAGTTGGCTAGAGCGCGATTGGTGGATCTTTGCCAAGGATAGTATCCTAGGTATTGAACCAGATATCGTGGGTTCGAGTCCATACCAGGTGGATGACTCGTGCCTTATAGGAGAATTAAATTTCATGTGATTTTCTTTTTTTTCTTTAAAAATATTGTTTATTGGGGGGGGGGCATAATTCATTATTGGAATTCAGTGGCGTGGGTACGGCGACAAGTGCCCCCGAGTCAGTCGAGGATAAAAAACAAAAGAGAGAAATATTGATGAAAAAGGGGGAGGGGGTAATCAAGGCAACGATAAAGACGCTCGCTATGGCCTTGTGCTCTCGCTTTTTACACTCATAATTGTTATCATTTCCATTATTCCACCACCACCACCCCACCCCCTTCCTGAATGACTGGTTACTCGCTACGCCATTGCTTGAACTAATGCATGGACGACGAATGGAAATTAGGTGTTCTTCCCCAAGGTTTACTTGCATACAACACAAACCAGGCGTAGGGACAACATACATGACTGTACACTCTGATTTTAGGTCAATTAGCAATTTTCCCGGGGCTTTTGGTTTCACATTAGGGTTACTTTGCATTTTCCCGCCGTAATGAACGCCTGTCCATGAAATGTATATCGCCAGCGTTTCTCCGCTGTGATAATATGTTTATTAGGTGAATGCAGTTCTTCACCAATTCAAACCTCAATTTCTAGTCTTGTTCGCCATTTCATTTTATTTTCTCCAAGTTTTATCATGCCATTCGTGTTTATTGATTCATTTTGTTGTAATTGAACAGTTTCTCTCTCTCTCTCTCTCTCTCTCACACACACACACACACACACACACACGCACACACACACAATCCCCCCTCTCTCTCTCTCTCTCTCTCTCTATCTATCTCTCTCCCGGTCTCTCCATCCCCTCAAATCCTCAAGATCAACCTTTACACTTTGCACTTCTCTTTCTTTCTGTAACTATCTTTCTTTCAACTAGTCCACCTCTTTAACTATATCTTGCTCCTTCTTGAACACACTCTTTTAAAACTCTCTCATCAATTGTATGAATATGTGTTTTTCAGACTGACTAATATGCTAAATGGTCTTTTAGGTGATGATAAATGTTTTCCTCTCGTTGATCTTAAACCCATGCCTTTCTCTCGATTCCATTTTTTTAATATTTTGATACCACGTGTCACAGAGATATCAATAGAACATTGGAAGAGGATGCACAATGTGCAGTCAACTTTGCCAAAAGTTTCACAAAAAGCATTACAAAATATATATACATGTAGATTTATATATATATATATATTGAAAAGGGGGAGAAAAGAGTAGAGAAAGTGATGCTCTGATTGTAAAATCAGCCAACGAGGGAAGACATGTCCTCAAATTTTCAGATATACCAACAGAAGTTCCAAAATTAAATAGATAATGAACACGGCTAGTACTTTCAGAAAACATGAGACATATTTTATTTATAGGCACCGTTATCACACTTAGCATCTCATTATGTTAAAGATACTATGTCCCTTTTGCAGCTAACATAAAATTCTGTAGAACTTTGCAGGAAAATTCAAATTATGCAAGGAAACCCGTTTACTTGCTAGGCTTTACTGTCAGACACTATTGAGTGACTGACTGGATTTTTTCTTCTTTGTTAATAACATACATAACAATGAGCTGTAAAGGGTACATCAGCATTTGTCTACGTCAACAACCCACTTCTTGTAATGGCCAAAATTAAACTGATTGAATCTTTGCGCAGCATAAAACGTACGACCATTCGGTACAATGGTCTGAAAATCAGACTATTACTTACTGGCTATATAGCTCATATGTCAATTAGACAACTAATAGTCGTTATTTTCCCACTTAAGGACATTTTCAAGCCCCCCCCCCCTTTTTTTTTGTTTTGTTAGGGAAGTTCTAAATTAGTATTATCTTTCAAATGCCGTCGGAATTAAACCTTTTCATTTATTTGGCCTGCAAATGGGACATAGTACCTTAGGGTTATAATGAAATGAGTGAAAGATTTGATATTTTTGCTATAAAAAACGAATTGCTACAAAAAAAGTGGAATTACATGTAGTTGTTTAAATTGTTTAAATTCATTAAAGACAGACGAGCACACAAGAAACGCTGTATTTGGTTACCTCGACCCGTGCACTAAATAGAAATGAATACAAACAAATACCTGAAGCTTAAAAGAACTTTAAAATGATCATCGATACACAATTTCTATTTATGACACAGTCGATTCTTCCGACCTTGTGACGTCTACATCAATGTGAACCGTTCCCGGTAGTTCCGGGTCATTTTGGCATGCTTCTCTGGAACATGTCTCTTTGTTTTTAACATCGTCACCACCCACTGATGGGACGTTATGTATGTTCTCCCGATGGTGAGTCCTTTTACAGCCCATCTCATCACAGTGATAGGTGGTGAGGTTAATGGTAGGTAGGGCTGTAGGACTAGACGAAGATTGACGCCCACGGGGACCTGCATTCACGTTGTAAACCGCGGTGGCCGGACGAGGAAAACACGCACACGACGTCAACGCCTGACATGCGTTGCGAAGAAGACGTCCGCAGCTCCTGCGAAACTGCACATTGAAGAACCAGAAGAGCACTGGGTTGATGGCGCTGTTCAAGTACGTGAGGGCAACCATGGTGAGCCGAGTGATCGGCGGGAGAATCAAGTTCGGCTTGTAGATCTCGAGGAGAATACCAATCACCATTGGGAATGTGCATATACTGAAGACGGTGAGAAGAATGACGAGTTTAATGATGACCTTGAGTTCCTTACGATATTTTATGATATTGTTTTCACCAACGGCGGGTTCGGCTATTGGATCAACGCGTCGCACTCTCTGCAGAAGGATCACGATGATGTGGAAATATATGAACCCCATAAACAGCACCGGCACGCACTCGTGCCCGTAGAATACAAACTCGAGGTAAAATTTCGGGAAGAGAGCTGTGAAGTTAAAACAAGACTTTCCCTCTTCAAATCCACCCGGTGAGTTCATGAATAGGAGAACGGGTACAACCGCCGTAGTAAACGACGCGACCCACACCATCATGATAGATACCTGAGCGAAGAGTTCGGTGATCCGCCATTTCATTTTGTTACCCACGATATGAAGATAGCGATCGACGGCCACGCCCATCAGACTCCAAACGCTCGCGACGCATTGTCCAATCAGGATGCTGTACGTGATAAGACAAGGCCAAAAGGGTGTGGTCCATATTGTTATAGTAATACTGAGGATCATTCCCACGCCCAGAAGGAAATCGGCGGCTGCTAGACTGATGAGGAACGACGTCATAACGCTACGAAGCTGTCGTGACCCGCACACGGTCACCAAGACTAGTCCGTTTGCTGAAATGGTCCATATGCATATTAGGACCTGGACCAGGACCGCAATGATAGAGGAAGTTCCGAGCCCATCTTCGTTTCCAATTATAGGTGGTAAAGTTGTTGTTCGGAGACTCATCATGGTGTGCGACAGACGTGAATCTCCCATGCTGATTTCGATAGACTTTGTCTCCGATTCAGATAAAATCCTTTTGAACAAACTTGATGATAATCATAAAAACGCACACACGATAACAACCAACCAGTGGTGGTTGAACAGAAATGAGGTAGCTGAAATGATAGCGATCACAACTCTCCGCTTTTGCAACAAACATGTTTAATCCAACAATACTCTTCCATCAAGGAATAAAACCCTCCGTCTGCTAAATATTTTTCAGTGCGCATCAATTTTGTCTCTAGGCAAAAGGGCCTCGTGCTCCAAATACAAGTCTGTGGGCTTCAAAGGATGGACCAACCTTTGATAGACGAAATTGGTAAAACACCGTGACAAATCTTATGACATATGCTGCTCAGGAGTTACGAGAGGTACCAGTTCCGGTCCATTTGCTGCTCAAGAGCACAAACGATGAACCAGTATGATGCAATATTCCATTCAAAAGCGCGCAAAGTTGACGTACATGAGACGCATTTTAATCATGCTAATTTCCATCACAGTCATCTCCGCAGCAACCTCTATCTTATTCCCTTGATATCAATTATGAAGGTAAATTAAGAGGAAGCTACACCAGAGGCGTGTTTGTAATGTCCCTTGTAGGTTATGACGTAGATTATCACTTCGATATACACCTTCATCTTGTTGTCGTAAACAAGTTGCTTGTTCATACGGCAACAGTTGAACGTTTTCCTGTATACAAATGAGAGAAAGAAATAGAAAATGTTACCGTGATTATGATAAATCTATTAAAATATGAACATTTCAAAATAATATTGAATAAAATAGTTTAAGACAACTCTATAGTGATTTCTTTAATAGTGCAGGTGTTGTGGTATAGTGGGTCATTTACTTGACTCTCAATCACAGGGTTGTGGGTTCGAACCCCAGCCTGGCATTAACGTCGCTTGGCAAGATATTGATCCATATTTGCCTCTTTACCTCGCTATTGTTGTGGTAATAATAATTACAGGGCCCGCAGAAAGAGCAGTATTAATACTTATTTGGCTACCCTAGTGAATAATAGTAGTAGTAGTAGTAATAGTATAAGTAGTAGCAGTAGTAGTATAAGTAGTAGCGGTAGTAGTAGTAGTAGTAGTAGTAGTAGTAGTAGTAGTAGTAGTAGTAAAAGTAGAAGAAGTAGTAGTAGCAGTATAGCAGAAGAAGTAGTAGTAGTAACAGCAGATGTAGTAGCAGCAGTAGTAGTAGTAGAAGTAGTAGTAGTAGTAGAAAGTAGTAGTGGTAGTCGTGGTAGTAGTAGTAGTGGTAATAGCAGAAGTAGTAGTAGCAGCAAAAGTAGTAGTAGTATAGTAGTAGTAATAGTGATAGTAGTACATTGTAGTAGTAGAAGTAGTATTATGTAGGAGCAGTGTTATTGCATTATTAAACATTTGCGACGAAGAAGTAATTATAATCCTCTTTCGGATGGGAAAAAGTTCTACAAAGCATGTAACCAACTCATTCATATTGATAACAGCGTGTACTACAGAGTCAATCTGCAGAGCTGCGAACTAAAGGAAAACAAAAAATATGTACATATATAACACATGGAAAGGTATACGTATTGTTAATTATGTGGCTCCCATTTTGTTAAAACATTGCTCTGCAGTGCAGCTTTAATTTGAGTAGTTCATATCAATCAAATTAGTGAATAAATCTATCATATTTCATTGGAGCTGAGGGTGTGCTCCCGAGTAATATACTCGCCGTCTTTGAATATGTTGAATACAACTCGATCCGTTGTTTATCTTGTTTTTGTTTTCTACTTTGTATTCTTATATAAATCATACATTGTAGATGCTTTGTTTTGATTGATTCACTATATACTTGAATGATGTACATGTTAATTCTTGTTATCGAGTGAAACAAATAAATTTAAATTTGAAGTGTGATTCCCCCCCCCCCCCCCCCACCCCCCTCACAAAATAATCAGGGACAGTTTACCCAAGACAGCTTACCGTGTAAAAAATAAATAGTATTATTAGTATCATTTGATTTTAATTCCAATTCAAAGGAAAAATCATACTAATCATACAAATGATGAAAACAAATTAATGTATAAAGATAAATATATAAAGTATACTTTATATATTTATCTTTATACATTAGGGAGACGGGAATAATATAATACAATACATAATTTAGGGGAAAACAATATATATTAGAAATAAACAGTACAAAATTAGAAAAATACTAAATGAGAAGGTAAACTGTACATGTTGTTAAAATGTAATAATAGAATGGAATCGAGGAATACTGCAAGAATTTTTTAATATTTTTGTAAATAGAAAATATTCGTATCTGATATTAGAGAAAAGTGCCAGGTTAGATGTAGTTTATGTACATGTAGCTCATTAAAAATAACTATATTCTAAGACAACATCATCGGGGAAATTAATTCAGGCAGTAGTTGTCCGGGAATATCCTAAGGGATTATTACGCTATTATAGAGGATAATGGTCTTGGGGTAGCCTTATTGGACAATATTTGGGGGAAGTTGCCTTGGGTGTTTTTGTAAGAGAGCAGCTGTCACAAGATTAATTTCATTTTCTTTCCGACACGTTAACAAATATGATAAAACCTATGCACTTCCACAACCACAGACAAATATGATCATTCCTCTAAAAAAAAAAGATATTCCTAATTCTTGTATTAAGCAGATTCTAGTACAATTGCTGAACGAAAAAGCTAATGTATCCTTGTATTGTTCCTTGCTTAACTTTTACAATAAAGAATCTGTTATGGAAGAAGAAAATACAAATGATGCATTTGGAGATGGTATAGTGCCCTAACGTTTTCCTTTGTGTTTCTTGTCTCCTTTAGAGTATACACCGTTTTTCTTTCAGAGAGAGAAATTACTTTTAGGGCTTATACGTACAACGATTGTTTTCTTCCGAAATCAATAAAGGTATTCAAACGTTTCCTGAATTTAAAATTGAAACCTACTTTGGAAATTAAGCTGTATTTTATTTGTAAAAATCGATAATGCTGTATTCATTTTTAAATCAATAGCCAGGAAATCAAACTGAATACGTGTATATAATCAATATATTGAATTCTGGTAAAGCTATTAAAAATTACAAAGAATTTGTATGCTTTCTCATCCTATATGAAACAATATCTTAGAATCAATAATAAATCATGAATCGGATCGCCATTCAAATGCTCTCTTAGTAAACAGGGGCGGCGATCCCGGGGGCGGGGGGCCCCCTCATTTTTTTAAGGGGGAATTGTCCCCCCCCCCCCTGGAAATTTGAAAAAGTGCACACACAAAAATGTATAACAAATACTGAATTAGACTGCAACACACTGTATAGGCTCTGGAGGGCCACAAATTGCAGCGTTTAATTTAGACTAATAAAAATGCAAAAATCTTCTCGCTCGGTCGCTACGCTCCCTCGCATAATATCCTTCAAAATGTACAAGTAGATATTGTAAAAAAATATCGCATTTTGTCCCCCCCCCCCCCCCCCCCCCGGTCATGACAAGAAATCGCCGCCCCGGTCTCTTACATTCGGAATACAAGCAAGAAATAGCTTTAACCAAATATTCATGCCACTTTCATGTGTGTGCGTGCGTGTGTGTGTATCTGGTTCTGTGTGTAGTCAATGTGACTTTCAGCAAAATTCTATCAATTTCATATGAATGATTCTGAAACCTCACAGTGTACACCAATTCTTATGTGCTGAATAATCAACCTTCCATTTACTGCTAAACAAGACATTTCCCAACTAAAACGCATGACACAAACTATATCTTTCATGTAATTGAGGTATGCAAAAGACAGAGAAAAGCAGCCTCATAGCGAGAGCGAATGGGGTGTTTGAACTAGTTGTGGAAGCAGAGCAAAGCAGAATGCATTAAAGCGTTCGATACTCCCGTTTCGCCTTAATATTGTGGTCATTAAATTGCTTTCTTGGATCTGATGCCTCTAGCGCGAGAGAAGAACGTTTTCCGAGCATTCATCCCATTAGCCGTGTAGCCGTGTTTTTCTAGAAGCTGATGCCGTATAATAATTGATATTACAACGACCCAAACACATAATTAGGCTTTCACAATAACGAGGGTGGACACTCTAAATGGCGCATTATGGTGATGACTGCATCGCATCATCATCGCTATCCTCATTAGCGGAGAGTGGTTGATTATCTTGAAGAAAGTGGTAATAGAAAAGAGGTATGTTATGCAGGGTGAACTTCAGTTAAGTGGTGAAGTGCTAGCGTTTTTTGTTTATGTAGCCATGAACGTGATGGCACTGGATAGCCTATTTAAAACTCTAGTTTGTGTTTCTATTTTAGTGGCACCGCATGATTTTACAATATTATTTCGTGAAACCCAACAAAAGAAGTGTTCAATTCAATTTATTCTCAATCATAAGGAAGATGTTTCAAACCCTTGTCCCTGACACTTTGTAAAGAGTTAGGATATACTCTTGCGAGTTGGATCTATCTTTCGAAAATAAATATTAAAACAAAAAAAATTCTCAATCGTTATTCCAGCTGGCTATCTCGACAATGTTGCTTCAGGATTTTGAATTTTTTCGCTTGCGAGAAGAAAAAAATCACCCGAAGGTGATTACAGCTTTCAAAAATTCATAACTTTCTTACTTTCATCCAACTTTGTTTAAACTTACAGCATGCATAGTTTGCTTTTCTGATTTTCTGTTCCCTTTAGATTTGTTTGCTATTAAGGTTAAATTGTCTTAATATCAGTGATGTACATCACTCTCCCAAATGAAATTATGGCGTTAGCACGCATCATCATGACTGCCGTTGTCATGGAACAGCGGTTTACTTACTTCTTGGAAGACATGTGAAATTGTTTTCTGTCTTAAAGTGAATGGAGTGAGCCGAAAGAAATTTGCAGCGTAATATCAACAACATGAAATGGCGCTAGAGACTCAAGGTACAGGGACAAGGATATTTATTTTCTTGTTTTTTTAAAGAGGATTATCCATTTTAATGGTCATTTCAGATATTTACTCTGATGAGTATAAAAACAAAAAGCTTTAGTTGGTATTTTCAGAATACATCTTTATTCATATTGATCGAGCTATTCATCCCTATGTATAGAGTTTGTGATTTTACAAATAGGCCTATGCAGTATATTGTTGAAAAAGTCTACATTAGGCCTGTACGAGGAGAACAAAGAATGTGTACACGTATAATTAGACTTATTTTTGTCCTGTTTTGTTATTTTTTGTTGTTATTGCACGATGTGTTACCAAACAGGACCTTATGGAAGACCACCACTATTGGTGGAAATGTGATACCCTGTATAAAATAATTTCAGAAGTATCTAAATAAATAAAGTTTAACAGTTACCGTCGTTATAGAAAAGAGTATGGACGAAAGGAATGATATTACGAAAATCAAGCTAAAATCAGAATTTCATTGCATGGCTTATTATGGTCATAATATTAATGATTAATTGTTGAATACTGCGCGCGTTCCAAAATGATAAGTATTGAGAGAACAATAATCCACTTCACTTAAGTAATTGATTGATTTTGAGCAGATTCATTTTTTAATGTGAAAAAAAGCGACCGTCAAAATACATCGAATACCGGTATAAAGAAATATTAATCAAAGAACCGTAAATGATTTGTGCACTTAATTTGTGCACATGATAAAGAAAACTCGAAAAAAGGAAAATGGTAAGGCCTAATCGATAAGACTGACATGCATGGTAATTCGAATTTCAAGCCTGAATGCAGAATAAACATTTAGAAACAAACAGACAGATATTATACAAATATTCCAAAAACAAACTAATTACACATACCTCATGTATCCTGCACCGATTTGTCCTTATAATCCCTTGCGTGAATTTAATCATTAAAAAATCCGACTAGTACGTTCATATCTTTAGCAGACGATGCTATCGATGTATTAACAGTGATCGCGTTCCCACCTCGCATGCTGACGACGGGCGCATCGTCATTAATTTGTGCAGTTTTTTAATAGAAAAGGATGCGCGCGCGCTCGCACGTACAATTTCATGATTTTGGTCAAATGCTGTCATTGATAGAATGGAAGGAAGAGGTGCAATACACGGCTAGCAAGGGGCAACTCCTCCAAAAAAATCAACTGGATACATTATTGTTGCTACAAAAAAGAGCAGTGGGAATGACACTAAAGTTTTTAAATATATGATTTATCTGTGTCAGGGTTGTATAATGTATCAACTGAATCTGGACGAGTTGCCTCATGCATTAACTTTTTCGTTTAAAAAAATGAGTGATTCCACAATTACCGAACGAGACATCTTCTTATTACCATATTTCAATGTTATGTTAAGTCTTGTAAACAGGGAACCTTAATTTACACTGGCCCGATCTTTTGGAATTCTCTTGATGAGTTTTTCAAACACTCACCAAGGTCTATTTTCATTTAATAGTTTAATCTGAAGTTAAAACTATAGTTAACACTTATAGGAATACATGTATGACATTATGCAAGTGCATGCCATTATTCATGTTTACTAAACAGATTTTCCTTTGGAATTTGATTTGTCCCGTTCTTGTGCTTGTGTTGTTGTTGCTTGTCTTGTCATGTTTTGTCCTGTTTTGTATCGCCCCGTTTTCCCCTACTTTCATTTTCCTTGCATTTTCTGCTTTATGATACTATGATATTTGATGCTAGGGGAACCTAAATTACAAGCTATTCTTTCCTAGGTTTCCTCCGCAATACAGCAAGCAATTATCTTCTTTGTCTCGATTATATACTTTCATTGCATTGCACGTACCATATTATGTATATTTCTCGTTGTTAAAATTTTAATTGGAATTTTTTTGTAAAACGAAAAGCTTTGTAAATTGTAGGCATATAGGCTGTAACTGGGGAAATAAATTAAATGAAATGAAATTATGAAGAAATCCCATCAGTACGCTCAAGAAAAATATTCATCAAAACTGCCAGAAGCGAGCGAATGGAAGTTCCGCGAAAGATAATTACGTCTTCAACTATATATAAGGGAATCACGTACCCGAATTTAGCGCAGAACCGTAGAATTGTTTACTACAATACCATGGCAACCAATATCACATTTCCTGTCAGCCTGCATGACAATAAAACAGGAAGGAAAACGGGCAGAAAAGCAATTAAGGGCGTATCCAGCAATGACAAGACATTGTCTTCTGGGAGGGTTTGGGGGGCAGTGGTATAAAGTGATCCATCATTAATTCAGGACAAAAATATAGTCGGCGGGGGGGGGGGGGGGGGGGTCATCAGAATGATTTTTTTTTTAATGAGGTAGCTGTCAACAGGTAAAGGGATGGGACAAAGCGCAACTGTATAACCCCAAGAAATGGATTTTCTTCCAGTGAGCGAGCCATAATTTTGGCGTCATTTCCATTGATATTGGCTATATACGCCACTGCATAGGCCTATATAAAAAATCTTACGTCTAAAGTATTCAACAAAGGTCCCAAACCAATCAGTCCACTTTGTATTCTTGAGTTACAAAACGGACAAAAAACATTAATTTACAAGAGATATGAATAATTCAATTGTAGCTGTACATCAATTCGTGTTTATACAATAAAAAGTGACAAAACAAAGTATCTATTTTCATGGTTATATCACTAGCTTAATACTTGCTAGATACTGGTAGCCTTAAAGAAATCCGGCGACTGTACATTTTGAAAACACAAGAGAGAACGCGGACACAATGTAAACACAAATTCTGCTTCATCTTTTTCTTAATGTTTTCTTTAAAAGTGTCAACAAAATGAAAGGAACGATAACTTAAACAGCCCTATATCATGGTGCAAATTAGCTCGTCTATGGATGTAGACGGTAGAATTTGATGATGATAGTTAATAATATCAGATCATTTTTCTCTGTATTAATTGTGATACATTGTGATTTAACTCTTTCAACTCGGACCGGTAGAAAATCTGCTAAGAACTCAAAATAAAACAACACGGGATGGCCCCTATTCTGGATATACGCTGGTATTAAACACTGAACATTGTTTCCATTAATTTCTTTATTTCATACATTTTGAGATATTGATTCTAAAACACAGCTTTTAAGCAACATTGAATAATAATTCAAATATTAAGTACAACTCAAAAACGATGAAAATATATTATCTATGTCTAAAATTGACTTTCCTTAATCCTTAAACTTTTGAAACGTTTTTTCCCTCTCCATGCAGAAGGGTAACAGAACAGCATTTATACTCCTTTATTTATATCATTGTATCTCCTTAAACACTATTCATTTAATAGCTTTAAATTCCCGGGCAGAATGAATTAGACAATTATTCCTTAAAATGGACGAGAGTATACAACTTAAGAGAATGCATTATATACCATGGAATGAATACTACACTGTAAAAAAAAATTGTTCATTGGTAATTTTTACGTATTTTTTCCATGTAGAATTTACTTGAAAACATTAGTTTTGCCACTTACGCACTAAATTTAAGTCTTGCTAACTCAAACTTTCAATTTAGTAGAACAAACGTGGAATATTTAAGTAAAATCAAATACATAAGAACTTTAAGTAATTTCAGCTTGTATTAATTTAGTAATTTTAACTCAAAATCAGAAATTATACGTATTACTCAAACAATTTATGTTGATTATTCTTATCTTTTTAAAGTAAGGACCGATGCAGTGCGTAATAGAAATATTTACATAATTTATGAATATTCATTAAGACCAAATTAAACTTTTTTTTAAATAAAACAATTCTTTTTTGTGGTTGAATGAAAATTTAAGGACTTTAAAACATTTACTAATTCATTTAACATGGCTAAGCAAAGAAAAGACAATTTTTAATTGTTACCCAGTTCAAAACAAATCAAAACTTGATATTTCAGGAAATTGTCAACCAATTTTCCTTTTAAGATGCTACGATCAAGTATATATAAAATTTGGAGCCTTTCAATATGTGTCGAATTGAAGCGTATGTGTTAGTGATTAGTGATTAATCTTAAATAGAAGTAGTGAATGATTAGTGGATGTTACTTGTTAGATTAGATGGGTACCAAATCGTGCAATGTGTAATCCTATCATAGCTTTTTTTTTAATTATATAAAATGATTACAATACTTAAATTATTTACGTTAATGTAACTCGATTTAACTGAGTAAAAATTTATTCAGCAAAATAAGTAAATTCTACTTAAGATGCCGTAGGTAATATTTACTTAATAAAAATAAGGCAATTCTTTTCCTCAATTTTATTGAGTTATTTCGACTATTGTTTTTTTACAGTGTATGGGAGAGAAGCAGCAACCTTAGCTTATTCATTGTCCAACATGTTCAATTTGACCCGCTGGCAACCGAAAGGGAAATCTAGAAAGCACAGAAATGACAGTTGTCTCGATATCATATCATCCGTTGACTATTTCCTCCTTGTATATTATTATAGTGATTCTTATATCTTGCATGAAGTATTCCCTTCTGATTTGAGTGGCAATACAACACCCCGTTTTGCAGAGTTTCCGTTGAAACGCGACTCAATTTGAGCCAAAAATAGACACCGATCGCCAATCGCATTACTTTTCCTCGCTATTAATCATTCCTGGAAAAGAAAAAAGAAAGAGAGTAAGAAAAAGCAAGAAGAAAATCGAGTAGGTTTGCATTGTCGCAGCGATCGATCTTCATAAGGTGATATATTTCATCGGTGTATTGATTAAGTAATAAGAGCATCTGCGGTGGATCCAGGATTCACTGATAAGTATCGGGGGGGGGGGGTATTAGACGCTAAACTGTGACAAATAACAACAACGACGACGAAGACGACAAACAAAAACACATCAGCACCAACAACAAAACGTTATTGATGGTGATTATTCTGCTATGGCCGTATACAATAAGAACAAAAAGTCTCATTCAGTCTTTATGCTCCGTACATCATAAAATAGTATATCGCAATATTTAGAATCGCAAGCACTGTCATTCATCTTGTAATGAGCCATTGATTAATGAACGAATGAATGATTTAATAGATAGATACATATTGAATCAATCAATTAATGAATAAGTAAATAAATAAATGCAAAAATAAAATAAAAATTTGAATAAATATAAATAGATGAATAAATAATATACACATACATTATTCTTATCATTCCAAAGCTGGTGATCGCACATTTACCGTAACATAATTCAAAGAATGGAACAATAAACCCTCTTTCATAACATCAGCTAATTATA